>ML297749.1:39623-84378 GCA_005239495.1 Nicotiana undulata
GGGGTATCAAGCATTCAAAACTTTCTAGCAAGCAATTCTCTGTATTGGTGTCTCTACCCCTCGACACCGCGTTGCCTTCATTTTGTAATAGCTTTCATTATTGCAATCCAGCTTTCATTTCAAATCTCATTACTGTTCTCTCAATTGTTGGCATTGGTTTTCCCACACGGCACTGGCAATCTAGTCTAGCGTGTGGCGAGGACCTCATTTGGCGGACAGCAACCACCCTGACATCGGTTGCTTAGCCTTACGTCGCCCTTCCAAAGAATCTCAGTAAGGCGCCGCGTAACATATTACACGCGCTTGACTTACCCTCAACCCATCTTTCTAATAAACCTATTACATTACCTGACCCGGTCTGATCCACTTCGATTAAAAGCCTAAGTGCAAATACCCCCAAAATTAATTCCCCATTTATCGACTCTTCTTTTATTGAAGGCGTTGAGGAGATCCGTCCAGTGCATATGGATATGATTTTTTCCGGGTAATTATTACCATTCACAAGAGGTTGATTTCAAGTCCTTCAGGTGAATATGCACATTTTATCCGTCCAGTGTATGTGGGTTTAATGTTTTGTTATTTTTCTTTACCCGATTTGGGGTTTCGTACTTTTCTGAAGGGGAATCCTTTGTCATTCTCAATGTTGCTTTCTATTTGTCGTGTTTCTACTTTTTAAGAGTGTTTTATTGTTGGTTGTATTTGGCTCTTTGTATATAGTGTCTAAAGTTAGGGTTTTTCTAGTTTTTTTTATTGTTACACTTGATTTGAATATTGTGAATTGCTTTGGCTTTATGAGTAGCTTTTTATTTCTTTATTCATTATTGCATGTGAGAGTGAAGTCTCTTGCCCCCTTTTGTAGGAAAAATATCTTTAAATTGATTATATTAAAATGGTATCATGATGGGATGTTAGTTCCGGATACTTGTGGTCGTTACGTCAGGGATAGTCAATCACTTACCTTAGATGTAGATGTGGATATGTTGTCACTTTTTGAGCTTATGGACTACACTAAGGAAATGGGGTTAAAAACTATTGTTGAGCTGTATATTTGCCCCATGGACAAAATTGATAAATTGGTAAATGTGCAAGCTGATAAGAATATGTTAGATATTTTAAATGAAATGGGGAATGGGGATACCCTAGGCATTTATGTCACATATGCTGCTCCTTTAATGGTTATTGACATAAATTCTACTAGGCCAGGGGTTGGTAAGATAAATAGTGAGGCTGATAAAGTCACTATAAACTAAGAAGAGCAAGAAGGAGAACCTTCTCAAGAGGGGGAAACAGAGGAAGATGATGAAGGTGAGATTGATGATGAGAGTATATCAAATTTTGATAATTCATCTAGGTCTGAGAGTGATGGAGTTGATGTAGATGTTCATTACGATAATCACTATGGCTCTGATGTACATGAAGAGTTTGGGGAGTGCAGGGCAATTTTGATGTAGTATAGGAGGAAAAGAAGTGAAATACCTAAAGATAAGGGTCGCATAAATTTAGGGAATGCTGGTATAGGAAATGGGCTTGACGAGTTGAGGACTGAGAACAATGAAAATATGTATGAAGGGTTAGTTGGGGCTGATGAACCATATTTTGGTTCTTCTATGCTGAATGTTTTGCTTCATATGAGGAAAACAATTTTGATGAAGAACACAAGAGAAAAATTGATGCAAAGAAGAGAAAAAAGAGGTTAATATTTGATCCAACTGTCAAGAAAATAACATGAGAGCGGGGCCATATTTTTTAAAGTGTTACTGAGTTTAGGTGGGTTGTATTCAAATATGCTAGGCAGAAAGGAGTTTACATTGAAAAGATCATAGATACACCTGGTCGGGGTGAGTGTAAGATGCAAGGGTGGTTGTCCATGGAATTTGGTTGATGACAAAGATGACATATCCAATAATTTCAAAGTGAAGAGGTATTGACCTATCCATTATTATCGCACCAACAAGAACAAGCTTTTCCACTCTAGATATCTAGCAAAGCATTACATGGATAAAATTGTTTCCCAGTCAAATATGAGGGTTTGGGAGTTAAAAAAGCTGATTAAGCTAGAAATAGACAGGTATGTTGGTAGGTCCATTGTCCGTAGAGCTAGGGTAAATAATTTGAATTAATTAATTGGAGACGTTCAGAAAGAGTTTAAAATATTGTATGACTATATGGATGTCATTTTACAGACTAATCCTAGCACAACTTCTATTGTAAAAGCAGGGGGATGGAAAGCATGTATTTCAGTCTTTTTATGTGTATTTCTATGCCATGAAGAAGGGCAAGATGGAAGGATGTAGAAGAATTATTGGTCTAGATGATTGTTTCTTAAAAAGAATGTGCAGGGGACAACTACTTGTAGTTGCGTCTAAAGAGGGCAATACTTAGATGTTTCCAATTGCTTTGGCTATTATAGAGTGTGAGAACAATTTCGCATAGAGTTAGTTTATCAAGTGTTTGATTGATGACTTGATACTGCAGGAAGGTAGAGATCTCACTATTATATCTGACATGAAAAAGGTAATATCTAATGGGTTTGATAGTTTTTGTTATACAACTAATGCATTTTATGACTAATGTAGCTAATGCATTTTCTGACTTGTGCTTGATATGCAGGGCACACTTAAGACAATCAATGACTTGTTTCCTGATAGTGAAATAGGTGGTGTGCTAGATACATTTTAGCAAACTGGTCAAAGAGTTGGAGAGGGTTAGAAAGAAGAAATTCTTTTGGATGTATGCAAGAATATCACGTGTTGCTGAATTGAATATCCAAATGGATAACTTGAACAAGCTTGATAATGGGGTTTGTGAGAGTCTGTTCACTTATAATTAAGAAACCTGGGTAAGAGCATACTTTAACTATGACATAAAATGTGATATAATTGATAACCATGGTGTAAAACCTTTAATGCATGGATACTAACTGAGAGACACAAGAAAATTATCACAATGTTGGAAGAAATAAGAGAAGATGATGGAGAGGGTGGGAAAGTTGAGGGGCTTTGCAAACAAATGGATATGTGATATATCTTCCATTACTATGAAAGTGTTTCAAGATAGCATGACTCATTCCATGAAGTGTACCATCAGGTGGAATGGTGAGGTTAGCTGTGAGATTGAGGATGACTCATATAAGCATTGTGTGAATATGAAAAGGCAGACATGCAGTTGCAGGTCATGGATGCTGAAGGGTATCCCTTTTGCTCATGTAATTGCTGTAATGCACTTTAAAGACATTGAGACTCTTAATTACATATTCCATTTGTACCATAAGTCTACTTACCTGAAAGTATACACAACCTTTATCCAGTCAGTGCGTAGCATGATAATGAGGCAAACATATACTAATCCACCTATTGAGCCTCCACAAATTAAAAAGATGTTTGGCAGGCCCAAGAAGAGGAGGAGAAGAGAGGAAACTAAACATCTTAAATCTTTCAAGTTATCAAGGAGGGGTATGGAAATTACCTACTCAAATTGTGGCTGTTATGGACACAACAAGATAGGATGCTCCAAGGATCCAAGACATGCAGGTTCTACTCCTGCAAATGCTTCTTTCGCAAGAGGGGGAGCTCATAATATTTCTACTCCTATTGCAGGTTCTACTCCTGCACAACCTACACATGTTGCACATAATTCTAATGCTAGAGGCAGAAGCAGGAAAAAATGTTCCAGCGATTGGTTATAGTAATGGAAAAGGGGCTGGAAGAGGTAGGGGCAGCTCTGGGATTGGTCTATTCCAAGACGACTTAGGGTTTAAGTCATTTTTCGTAAGTATTGCACAATATAAACTTATGTACTTTGTTGTAATTATTTATAATCAAGTTCTTTTTTTGGTAGTCTGATGATGGTATTCAAAGAGTGGTTACAATTGGTCAAAAAAGGTCTTTTGCTAACTTTCTAGAGTGTCTTACAAACCAATCAAAGGAATCAAGTGGAATGGCAATCCAGCCACTACAACAAGGAAACTCCAAAGTGTTGTTGCATCCCATTGATCCACGTCCAATCCACACTTAATAATGAGTGAAAAACGATCGTTGATATTATAGTTATCAACAAGAGTCGGGGTTGAATTCTAAATGGCGTTTGTAAGGGATGTTAGGGTAGAAACTTAATGAGAGTACGTGAAACAACTCAATTGTTCTTCCAACAAAGGTGTTTATTTTCCAATTCCAAAGTTAACACTACAAATTTAAACTAAATAGAAGAAACTAAAAAGCGGATAATTGTTTTTGATATTTTTAATCGAATGGGAAAAAGCCTAGGGGTGTAACCTTCTCTTAGGTGCTAACCTAATGGGTAAATCACATTAATGCTTGTTTTTCTTATTGGGATGTATTATAACTCTCAACTCTTAATTACCCACTCAATATCTCTCGGTTATAGAGTGGTTATGCCTAAATTGGCATTCTCAACTCAAATTGGGTATCAATTCAAACAATTGATATGAGCTCAAGTCGGGTTTTTCCTATCTCTAGTTCAAACTCTTTAATTAGACTAGCCAAAATCTTAACTAGCATAATTTTTTGTTAGCCAAGTTTTCCTAGACTAAGTCCCTCTATCTCAAATAAGAACTAGGTCAATTAGGCATGAATCAATGTTTGCAACCATTAATTCTGGAAATAATGCATAAACAAGGCTAAATAATAAGCACCCAATCTAAACAAGCACTAGATTAATAACACGTAAGGTTTACACACTAAGGTTGGGTTACAACCTTAGAGAAAATCTAGCTACTCATTCTAGAAAGTGAAGAAAACAAAAAAGAAGAAGTAATTAAAGTCATAAACTAAGATTAAAATGATAAAACAATGATTTTTCACCCAAAATAGCAAAAGATAACCGCTACAGCTGATAATAATTCAAAACTTGCCCTAAAAGGTGTCTCCCGTCTATTTATAGTGCCCTGAAATTCGCTGATAAAAATACTCTTCGGGAGGTTCTACGACCACACAATTTCTTGTATGGTTCGCACTATTCTTCTCTTCTTCAGTTGGAGTAATTTTGCAGCCACACAATTTCATCTGCGGCTGCACTTTGGCAAGGCTTCACACTTGGTCGTTTTGAATATTCTCCGAACTTTTGAAATCTTATCTGTGTGACCATCGTTTTCGGCCGCACAATTCAATGTGCGGACCGCGCTTCTTCAAAATCCTCTGAAGTTTCAGGTGCCTATTCTGCGGCCGCACATGCATTCCTGCGGAACACGCTTTTTTCTGTGGTCGTAGAATTACTTTTGCGGACCGCACTTTGGCTTGCTTTTCTCCTTCTTGACTTTTTGAGATGGATTACTTCTTTTTGAGTTAGATTTCTTCGTCAATGTCTAATCCTCCAGCATGCCTGCAATTTGCAAAATTTCACTAGTTTTGGAAACAAGAATCAACTCTTTCGGACTAAAATTAAAGCAAGAAGGTACTAATAAGTGATTAAAATCTACACTTATCATCCATTCCAACCCCAGTCAAGCAAGTTTATCCTCTCAGCCGACTAAGAACAAGGCTAATTAGCATGTTTGGTTCATTATGTGGTACTAAGTTTATTTTTATGTCTAGTGTAAGTTTTGAACAATAGAACTACAACCAAACTGTTAAGGTTGCTATGGGCAGTTATTTATGTTATGCTTAATGTTGCTGAAGACAAAACAACTGTTATATGTTTGTTTTGATGTACTTTCTTAAGTGTCTGATGGCATTTCCAGGTGGTAGTCTTTAATGCACACCTTTTCTTTTTGAAATGGAAGCATTATGTGATTATTCTTTATATAGTCCCCTTTTTATGGCATTTTTATAACTTTTATGTGACATTAACTGCAACAGTTTTATATAGCTTGATGATATAGATTGATCACCAGGTGATAGTATATAATGAACGATAATTTATATAACTTGATGACTTGTGCTTTTATATTGCAAAGTTTACTTCCAAACAGAACGTGTTGATGGAAGACTCAGACTTTCTTTGTTGAATGATGGTACTACAAGCTTTGAGTGTGCTTAAATAATGGAAAATAATCAAAAATATCAAGAAAAGAACAAGTCCAAGAGAAAATGGAAGAAAAGGTGAAGTTTTAGTTGAAGATTCGACGTAGCCTTGCATAGGCAAACTTGCGTAGGCTACGTAGAGGAAGACCTTGAGAAGTGAAAATTTAAGGACATTCTTTTTTGCCTATGCAAATTGCGTAGGCTACACAGATATTCTACGGAGAAGAAAAATCTAAAATGTTCAAATTTGTCTAGGCTACCCAATTAGCCTACGCTTATACATCTAGCCTAAAGGTGAGAGCCATTTTGGGTGGCGATTTCCTGAATTCTATTGTAATACTTAGCAAAAAAGCTTCCGTTTAGAGCTTAATACAACTTGATAGATGAGTCTCATTATCAAATCACCACACTATGATCGTATAATAAACATCTTAGTAAACTTGTATGAATAATCAAAACATAACATCTACACAAATGAACTCACAACCATTATCAACATCATCGACAAAAGATATGACAGAATAAACTTTTTTCATCAACACAAAGTATTACACTTCAATAAGCATCAAAAGGATTGCACTTGCAACAAGGGTCAAAAGAACCTACTACTAAGTTAGATGGTTCATAGACCATTTTACAAGTTTTTACACTATGTAACAGTCTTTGGTGTCAAACATATCACCTTGAATACAAGTACGACTAACACCAAAATTATCAATCGCCTCCAATTTCTTTGATTTCTACTTGCATTCTGAATGCATCGAACAACCCCGTCTTTTTTCTTTTTAGCCAGCCCCAAGATAACATCTTTTAAGTTATCCGGATAGGGGGATCAAATCATACAAAATATTTACACCCCGTATCACGATCCTTTTGGAAATAAGAAGACTTCAGCGTTAAAAACTCATAAAAATTAATTGAACCAGATTTTAAAAATAAGCTTACGTCATAGAATCTACATCAATAAAAATGACGGTCGGGATTATCGATGGTCCATGAAATTACAAGCACAACTTATTCACCACAACGACAAATATGCTTAAAATTACGCAATAGACAACAACCCTAAGATTTTTAATTTTAGGCGAAAAATCAAAGAAAGGGTTCAAGATTAACAATTACACTCTAATTTAAAGATGAATTATACAAGATAAAGACGATTGAGGAAGAAGGAGAAGAAAAAAAAACTTTGAAGCTAATGGATGGGAAGAGAAAAATCGAGGGATGCAATATGGTTCATGCACAGATTGAGTCTTGAAGATCCATTTTAACATACCGTCCAAAAGAGCCGTTAAGATCAATTCAGGACCGTTGATATTTGTCAGCTATTTTTTAATAAAGACTTGCACGCGCTCTTGTCTTCGTGTTTTACACGTACAAAGTCTTGGTCAACTTTGGGGGTCTTAGACACACTTGAGAAAAGTGGATGTGTAAAAATTTACCCGAATTTATTAGGTGTGTAATAAGGATTTGCTTATAAGATTGATGGGTAAACCATGTATTTTGTCAATTCATATCTTTGGCATCCTCATGGCAGAGGCGAGTTCAAACTAAATATCGATGAAGCCTATAGAGCAACAAACTTTAATATGTAATTGACGACGTCATAAAAATGACAAAGAAATGTTTAAACTGAATATTGATGAATCCTGTATAGCGAAAAAACTTCATTGTAAAATTAATGGCATCATCAAATATGACAAGCAAGATTGGCTTGTGAGCTTGTGCCCAAAGATATGACCTAGAGCCTGTTTGGATTAGCTGATTGTAAATAGCTGATAACCTTGAAGTGTTGAAAAACATTTTTAAGTGCTGAATTGATTTTTAAAAATAAATATTTACGTATTTAAATAGGCGACTAGTAATAAGCAATTGATATATTTAAGAAAAAAGTGCTGATAAGTTGATTTTTGTGAAAAACACTAAAATAACCTTAAAACGTTTTAAAAGATGGTAAATGAAAAAGGTTTCTTTGTAAAGAAAAGGATGAACAGTGAATAAGGAATGAAGAGAAATTTAGGAAATTTATTTTGAAAATATCTTTTGAATTAAGAAATATTATTAAGGATAAGCTAGTAAAATTTTGATCAAACTAAAAGTGCTTATAAGGTGAAAAGCTACAAGTTGGGGGTAACCAACTTATGACTTATGACCGATTCTAGCATATAAAGCACAACTTATAAGCACTTTGGGTGTTTACCAAGCACGTGGATACACCAAAAGTGTTGATAAACCAATTTGACAAATTTATAAGCTTAGCCAAACACCCTCCTAGTGGTGAATCAACCAAGCTGAAAACCTAAGGTCTCAATCAACTTATGTTCAAGTTTTGGAAGATAAAGTTACCTGGTATTTATTGGTGGGAACTAACAAGTGTCCTACAAAATTAATCGAGGTGCTAATAAATGATATATAGGTAATAAAACTATTAGAACATGGGTATCCAACTTACGACACTCTTATTCGTGAATGAAGGTTGTTAATTAATGCTCCAAGTATTTCAGGTTGGGAAGGTGATGCTCAAGCATTTTTTCCAAAATTAACGGAGATGAAGTTGCTCATCCTTTGGCTAGGGAATCTTTCAACTTTCAAGTAGTCCAATATATATAGGCTATCGCATCCTCCTATATTTGCCGAAAGCTGTGTTCAATCAAATAAAGCATGAGCCTATTTTGTTAAATTTATTTCAAAAACTATATGTATTATAGGTTGGCTATACTTGGTAATCAAAATGCCCTAAGAAACATTAATGTGTCTTGTAATAATTCTGGACAATGCTAGTATTAATTTAAGATTTTCCATTTTTAGAAAAAGATACTTGGTAGCAAGAAAAATGGCCTTGATGCTATTATTTTATAATGCATTAGGTTTTTGTTTATCGATTGAAAAAGAAAGCTTTTACTTGCGAACTAAAATATTTTTATTTTTATTTTACGGAAATGATTATTCATCGTGATGTAACGTTGTTTAAGTGAGTTTATAAAATACAATTGATTTCAAAGTTGAATAAAAGAAAAATAATTAAAATAAAATGACACAAAAGTAAAAAATATTAATTATAATAAATAATTTAAATTGAATTTAGATAATATGTAATTAACTACAATTATTGTCTGGTCGATAATATAATTGATGATTTTTCTTCTTTTAACTTAAGATAGACCAGGTAAGGCGAAAAAAAAAATTACTCAGCACACAATATCGGAAAGAGTTTACTTGTATTCGTCTAATTTGAATAAATCTCATAATTAATCAAGGTTGTAATTTGGATGGATAGACTCATCCATCCTTAATAAGATGTTTTGGATTTCAAAGGTCTTAGATTCGAACCCTAAAAAGTTCTGATAGAAAATGCTTATACACATGTTTGAATTAATCGAGCTATCAAGACATATTAAATATCCGAGTGAAAAATCAAAAAATCAAATTATATTAATTTATCATAATTATACTAAGAATGTATTCTAATTAAATACAGAGTCGTGTATAAACACCCTCCCCCCCCACACACAAAGGCCCCAACTCCGGAGTCTTTCTATATGTATCTCCCTTTGCATACCCATCTGCTGCCATTCCCCGCCACGTTTTAGCGCTGAAACAAAAAGGGTTCTTCTAGGGTTTCTTTCCGACCTCGCTGATCAAGCAAAATCATGGGTGGAGGCAACGGTCAGAAAGCCAAGATGGCTCGCGAGAAGAATCTCGAGAAGTCGAAAGCTTCCAAAGGTATTCTCTCTTGATTCTACTCGAATCCTAATCTATTTCTCTGTAAATACACATCTTAATTACTATTGAACTATTGGTAAAATAAGTCCTATTTTAGCTTTAGTTTAGTCCGATCTGACTGCAGCAGTTGTGCCTTTAGAATTATTCTTTTATGTTAACTACCTAAATTGTTGCAGGAAGTCAGCTCGACACGAACAAAAAAGCCATGAGTATCCAGGTACTGCTTTTAGTTTCATTTTTTATACGTAATTGTTGACGTAACAAAAGTGTAATTGGAATGTTTAAGGGACTCTATGAGGAATTTAACTGGATACAAAGTTTAATGTGTTAATTTGACTGATTATCTTAGTGCTTGTGAAAGAAAATATTATAGTACTTGAGCATCAACATATTGTTGTCGAGATTAGATTGATTTTTGAGTTCCACGTGTACTTATTTTATTGGTCTAGTGGTGGTGGAAGTTTTATTCTGAATTTTAATAGAGGCATTATTCTGGCTAATGAAATTTGAATCGTTATTCGTAATACACGTAAGAAAATTCTTAGTAGTAAAATTATCAGAAAAATAACATTGTAACTATTCTCTTTGTGATTGAATTTTTGATAACCATGGTGTTAGGCTAGCTTGTGCGCACCTCGACTAATTCTATGGGATACCAGTAACAGTTTACTGGTATCTGGTAACTTTGTCCACCAAACCAAGGCCTGGACAGGTGAAAAGAAATCACCTAGTATTTTTGTTTACGCTAGGATTCAAACCTGAGATCTCATGGTTCTCAATCCACTTCAATGACCACTAGGCTTGTACTTATCTGTAGTGGCATACAAAATTCTACACTGATATCTTGTTCCTTTGATTGATTATTGTGATCAGGGACATATGAGAATTAATGACTCGATTGTTTCTTTTTCTCCTAGGAAGAGTAACCGTTTCTAGTTTTCAGCTCTTGAATTGATTTCCTGCAAAGATAAAGAAGCAATTTTTTGCTCGGATTTAGGAATAGAAAAACCGTCAACTGGTTTAAGAGCATTATAGTTGCAGGAAGGCTGAATATGTCCTAATATGCAACATCCTTGCACAAAATGTTGTCTCCTTCGTATAAAATTTGCTGCTTGTGATTGTCAACAAAGAGATGAGTCTACTGCGGTATTAATTGGTACTTCTGCGTATATACGAGCATTCCATCTTCTGAGAATGGAAGAAGTACATGTATCGACTTTAACAACCTACCCACTTTGTTTCTAATTATTTTAAGAATTTCTATCATAGAACTCAGTGGGTAGTTGTAGTAGTCGTACCCAAACTGTTGAGAGAGCATATTTTGCTTGAGTAGCTACAACATTAGGTTCCCATCTTAATTGAAAGAAAGAAATCATTAATGAACTAAGGGCCATTAGGCAAAACCCTTGAGTATATTTTCTTCTTTCAAGAACTTTACAATGTTAAAATCACATCCAAGTTCTATGTGTTGGAAATCTTCACTAGGCTTCCATAGGTCTCTGATTTTTTGTCGGAGATATTGGTGACCCAGTTGTTTACCAAAATGTTTCTCAGCGACGGAGAATTTCGAAGGGTGATAGATGCGGGCTATTTCTTCCGGAGAGAAGAATATGGCATCATATCATCATTTGGAAGTAGGGAATTATTCTCTCCCAGATTGATAATGGGATCAGTAGATTTTGCTTCAGCCTTATCAGAAGAATTTTGAGTTTGCTTTGGGTACTGTAGCCACTTGAGTTTATTGGAATGAGGGTGTCTTAGGTTTGTTCAAAAGTGATTTTGCTATACTTGAGGTTTAGGTGGTGTAGCAGTTGTCATCTCTGTGTCTAGAGATTTAGAAGATGTCATGCAAAATAAGGGGGTGAGGTATCAACAAAAACTAGGATGTAGAAGCTTAGAAAGTTTTAAAGAAAAGGATGAGTTTCTGTCACTAACAAAGGTTTGAAAGCTCTATGTTTTTTGCTGCAGTATATAAAGAGTCAAGTGATATAGGTTTTATACCTAATAATGATTCAAGTTATGTTACTGCATTTATTTTAGTTTGTATTTGAAACTTCGCACTATTTAAAAGCTTTCAATTAGTGTAGGGTTTATCGAATTGAACTAGCCTTTGCCTAAAATTCCTCTAGAGGGGCTATTTGAACTGATTCAAAGTAAATCTAACTTTACGTGATATAGGCCTAAGTTTTGGCTAGGTTGACTTTGCTATCGTTGTTGCCAATGTTTAGGGTTTTAAAGGTTGGAATTTTTATTTTATGCGTTGCACAACAACATAACTTATGTGAGAGTCTCCCATTACTTGACAAGTGGACTCGTGGGTTCCACTTGTTTACTTTAAAACATAGAACCAAAAAAGAAAATTTTGAAGTCCATATTTTTCCAAAACTTAACTAAGAGTAAGAAGAGACTGAAAATATGGTAAAGAAATATGGCAACTAATAAAAAATTCCGGTCTAAAAGCACATATGTACATCAATTTCGATATTATCTTATCAAGGTGACCTATGTGGGTAAGTCCTTGGTGATAGCTGCTGCCAGAAGATGCCTTAATCACCAGCCCATCTATATGCATACTGAAATTACAAAATGCCGTGAATTCATGTAAGAGCCGGACCAAAGGTTATAGAAAGCAAAGGTTTAGACAGGAATTTTTTATTAGCTGATATATTCTCTTATATTTTCACTCTCTTCTTTTCTTTGCCTTTAGTTAAGTATCTTAATTAGAGAAATTTCGATTTCAAATATGCCTTTGTTTGGTTTTATGTTCCGAAGCAAGTGGGACCCATGAGTCCACAAGTCCAATAATGAGAAGATGGCCAAGTAAAAAGAAAGAGGAACAATATAAGAGGAAGGGGAGGCGTTAGTGATGGCCGACAAAATGGATGATATTTCTGGCCGAGGATAGGCTTTAAGATCTAGTTCTTGAGAAGAAATTGGATCTTTGTGGGTTGAGGGAAGAGAAACACAGAAAGAAAAAGGAATAAAAGAAGACAAGAGGTTGCATGAGAAAGAAGAAGCTTTGAAAGTGGTCGGAAATTGCTTTCCGAGCGAAGCTCCATTTTACCGTCTCACACGTGCTCAAGTTCACGTGAGCAAAGAGTGTCCTATAGAAACAATTTGAACATAGATCAGATGTTCAATAGGTCATAGGCGTAGTTTAGGTGTCTAAATGGAATATCTTGACAAGTTAAGGTGGCCGTGTATGTATTTGGCCTCAGAAGATTCTCTAAGTTATGTTGGTTACGTCACACATAAAGTAAAACTTCTTTGAAAGGGGTTTCAGAGTCTCAAATGCCACTATAATACTCTATAATACTTCTAACTGCTCAAGTGAGTTGTCACTTAGATATAGAGCGGATTAGGAGTTTCTAAATCCGATTCCTATAATTTGACCAACAGACCTGTTTGTTACGATTGTTATGGCTTACAAGTAATGAAGATTTTATTGGCTATCATTTCTGCATTGGGTTTGAGGCCCGCAATTCAGTTACAGCCTAAATGATCCTTTTACGTATGCTACGACTGTTGGCTAACTTTCATTTTATGGCAGTGCAAGGTGTGTATGCAGACATTTATGTGCACGACATCAGAGGTGAAGTGCAAGGAACATGCTGAAGCTAAACATCCAAAATCTGATCTTTATGCCTGTTTTCCTCATCTCAAAAAGTGAACTGTTTAATTAGGTGTCAAACATGTTGCAGAAAAAAAGTCGGTATTATCTACCCGTCACTAGCTGCATCAGTTGGCCCAATCTAGTTGTGAACTGCTTGTATGTGTGTGCTCGTTTGCGAGACTCTCAAGTTGTGTTAGTGGTTTGTCTTAATTGTGAAGCCTCCTGCCGTTGAGTCAATTTATTATGTGAGATTGAACACGCAAATGCTGAAACTAAAACGGTCTTGGAAGGAATACCAGAAACCAGAAACCAGCTGTTATCTTAGAATAGCTAAACTTCAGCTTTTAAACTAATAAACAGCCACCAAAAATGACCAGACAACGTTTTGATTGATGCACAAAAACGACCCGCCCTGTTAAGGGCTATGACTTGATAAAGCTACAAAAACCAAGATACTGTTGCAGTTGCTAATTTTGCGACGCCTGGAGGAAAAATGTATGTTATCAAAAAGTTGATAGCAGCAAGGATTCTATTTCTGACGTTGTCTCTTGAGAGTAATACTTTGATCGACATACCATATCAGCAGGTAAAAAAATACATTTAGTTGAACTTCTTTGAAACGAAGCATACGTATGTACAGCTTAAATCACAAATCCAACCCTAAAGTTGAATACTTAAGCTTGGCTTCGTTTACATAGTCAGATGGAGAGTAATGACTACTTAGCTTATTAATAATTCTCAAAATCTGTAAGAACAACATTGGACACAAGGGAGATGCTTAGATACCAAAAGTTGATGGCTAACCAAAACATTTCATTTATCAGCGGAGCTTGGAAAGTTATAGTGGTGCATTGAAGCAGCCAATACAAAGAGAGAAAAGTTAAGCTAGCTGAAAGGTATGTTTAACAGTAGAGAGAGAACCACCAGAAAGAGTTTAGAGTAACTCCGGATAAGTAGAGTTTCTTGTTCAGCTTGAATTGATAGTTGAATAGAATTTCTGTATCCTTTTATAGTGGATTGATGTGTCTAACGGCGCGGTTAAAATGATGGAAGCGGAAGCGCTATACAAGCCAATTTAGCTTGTATAAATTGTGGTTGATGCCGGAAATCAACAGCTTGGCCAAGTGTGATTTTGGCCACTATAATACTGGTGCCTCTAGGTTTCAGTGCCCTTCATCTTTATGATCAGATCTTCTCCATCTTTTATTACTTCAATCTTATCATGGAATAGTTGACAACTGGTTTTGAAAATAGAAAGGATTTCAGTGCGCGGCAAGCCCTTTCTACAAATTTGTCATGTATGTTTTCTTACCTATATGGAGCCCTTGTCTAGCCACTTCGTACTTTTTCCACGTTTTTGTTAGTTCAGGATCCCATTTACATGTTTTTTGGTATAATTATCTCTAGAGTCCAGCGATCCAACAAATTAAATTTCTGCTGCGCATGGACATATAAAAGAGCGCTCCCCTTAAAAAAACTTTTCATGAGCTCGAACCAAGATCTTTGATTAATGGTAGAGGGATACTTTAATGTGTTTTGGGGCAGCCATATAAAAGGGCAGCCATATAACTCGCTTAAAGCAGCCCCAATTAGCAACCTATACTATCCTCGTAGCTGGAGCTTAAGCAGATATATAGCGAGGGGTGCTGGAAATGTAGTTAATACTGGGAATACTGTCAGTCTATATGTTACTTCCGCTGGTTTATTTAATGAAAGTAATTAACAGTCGACATTAAAAAGCTTTAAAATGTTTGTCTATACTAATTGGAAAGTCACCAACTGATTGGAATTGTTGTAATTATTAGGGTAATAATTATATAGTGCACTTATATGAACAACTACATGGAATCACAAAAAATAGAGGTTGGAAAATGACTTATTCTTTCTAAGATTACAAGGTATAATTATTTAGATAATCTAGAACAATAATATAGCTAAATGTAACAAAAAAATAAAGAAAATTAATTAAGAAAGAAATAAAATATGAGAAATTATGTAAAAACACGTGTAGTAAAGGTTGGAAAATGAGAAATAAGGAAATTAAATATAAATAATGTTGAAAGAATAATATTTGAAAAAAAGAATTTTAAAAGTTAAAATAAAAAATAAATTTAAAAGAAAAAAGAATAGGAAAGTAGATTAAGAAAAAAAAAATTTAAAAATAACCTTGTAATTACCAGCAATTCTCAGTCCTCACTTGAAAATTTGAGAGTGTAATTACATTCCCTCAATTGTACCGAATTACATGGTGACCAAGTAATTACTTTATTAGACAAACATATCAAAATTATGTAATTACACCCAAATACAATTGTAAGGTAGCTTTCCAAACATGCCCTACATTTTACTACTCTTAAATATCTCACTTTATTAGCACACTCAACTAATTGAAGCAGTAAGGGTGAATTTGAAAAGAAAAAGAAATAATATCTTTCAATTTGTCTAGAACATCAAATATTTCGAAACAAAATCCTTTCGGTGGAACGACTAATATTTTTGAGACTAAAGAGAGTATTGTGCATCGATGGTCTAAATGTGTTGGCATTCAGGACTTTTGTGATTCTTCCTTATTTATTTTGTATGCAATCCAACCGGCAGGAATCTGGACCAATTGCAGAAATTAATTGTTCAGTAGTAGTTGGCCTTGTTTATATTTTGTTGGAAAATTACCAACTATGTCCATTTATAAGTAACTCACTATAAAAATTGGCCAATTGATAAAATATTACTAATATTAGCCAAATTAGCCAATTAGCTATTTGTGGCAAAAAAATATCAAACTTTTGTTTTGTTTTGAGTGAGTGTTATTAGAATAAATTGGGTACAACTTAAGGAGCTTGAATCTCAGTTTTGGGATGATTTGGTGAAGTTTTGAGGTGGTTTGAATCAAAAATTCGAAGTAAAAACTGAACATGAAAAAAATGATGTGTATCACATTGTGTATCATTTGTGTATCACAAATGTATCATATTTGTATCAATTGTGTATCACATGTATATCCATGTATACCCGTGTGTGAGATACATGCGTGATACATGTGTCGCAGAAGACTTTTTTGAACTCGATTTAATTACGAATTTTCATACAAAACCAGTCCAAATCACCTCCAATCTTCCTCAAATTTTGTATATTGACTTATCTATATATTTTCAATGAATTTCAACTATACCCATTGAAAAAGCTCCTTTTTTGTTAGATTTTTGGAATATTGTATATATTTTTGTATTTCATCACCTTATTTGCTACCTCATCCATGAAATTTCCTTTCCGTCTTGTATCTAGTGTTGCTAATCACGCTTAAAAATATGAAAGGTGATTTTTGCATGTGATTCTTTGAGAGAAAGAACCCTATTATTTGGTTTTTCAATTTTTGTTGGCTAGTTTTGGCAAATCTATAACTAATGGCTAGAGGTTGGTAAGTTGAGATTTATTTGGGACATTTGTGTAAGTTTCTCTATTTTGTTATGTCTCTAGATCTCTAGATCGAGCTTTCTTTTCATAATCGTTTTACGAGTAATCGTTGCTTCTCGTAGCTCACTGCATACGATCAAAATCGAGTGTGTTTGATTTTATAGGCTCGAGGAGTTGTCTCGAGAATAAGCTCATAACGGACTAAGTTCGAGCTCGAAGGCATGACAATCGAAGTGCTCAAATCTCAAGTGAGTTATGGTAATCAAATGGCGAGATAGTAGCAACCGACCGGGGATATCGGTGGAAATCTCGGGACGGATCGAATCAAGCGGTTATTGGCACCAATCATGGTATTTATTTCCGTTATCAGAGTTGTGCCTTATTTAGGATTGCTCTACTATAAAAAGAGGGATCTCATTCATTTGTAAACATATTACATTGACTGAAAGTAATATACACGCTACTCTTTATTTACTCTTTATTCATCATTGTTCTTTACTGTTCTTACTACTTGATATCGAGACTATCTTGATACGAGGTCGATACTTTGACACAACATTGGTTTGATTTATTTTATCGTCCAAATCATTTATTTAATTCACTGTTTATCAATTGGTATTGAATTATATTTTAGATCACGTATCCTTATAACCACATTACAAGTTTAATTGTTACTCGAATTTCGAGGTAAACAGTTTGGCGCCCACCGTGAGGCTAATAGTGATTGTTCAATCCTAAGTCTGGTAAAACACACTATTTTACGCTTGTTCTTGTCAGAAAATTTTGCTTTCAAGTTAAACATGTCAAACTCACAAAGCGCGTCCGCACACGGTGACAATGGCCTCGGACTTCATGGGAAAAATGAGAATGTTATTGCTCCAGGAATCGAGGTGCCACAGGCTGATCTTGGAGGAGCACCACCCGTCAACCCAATCGATGTCAGTTCACACGTTGCTCTGAATGTGGACTTAGGCGCAGAACCCGAAGGGAGTGTACATAGAGAGGGCCGAACTGATGGCTGAGGTACACAAGGCGGAAGAGACGAAGGAGTCGGTCTCCAGGTAATATTCGAGATTGCTTCAGGCTCAACAAACCGCCATTTCTCAGTTACAGAATCAGCACAAAGCTCCAAATAGGGTCGAGCAGGAGATTACTCGACGTACCAAACCAGTACCGGAAAGATTTGGTAATAACACATCGACAACCGATTCTGCTGTAATGAAGATGCTCGAGGAGCTCACCAAGAGAATTGAATCAGGAGAGAATAAAATAAAATCCAATGATAAAAAGGTAGAGACTTACAACTCCCGAGTTGACCAGATACCGGGGGCACCACCGATCCTGAAAGGAATGGATTCGAAGAAGTTTGTGTAAAAAGAGTTCACTCCGAGTGCGGCTCCGAAACCCATTCCAAAAAAGTTTCGTATGCTTGACATACCCAAATATAACGAGACCGTTGACCCCAATGAGCATGTTACCTCTTACACATGCGCCATTAAGGGTAATGATTTGGAGGATGACGAAATCGAGTTTGTGTTGCTGAAAAAATTCGGAGAGACCCTTTCGAAGGGAGCAATGATTTGGTATCACAATCTGCCACCAAACTCCATCGATTCAGTTTCCATGTTGGCGGATTCATTCGTAAAAGCTCACACCGGGGCCATAAAGGTCACAACAAGAAAATTGGATCTCTTTAAGGTGAGACAGAGGGATAATGAGATGTTAAGGGAGTTTGTGTCTCGGTTCCAAATGGAGCGCATGGAGTTGCCACCGGTCATGGATGATTGTGTTGTTCAAGCTTTCACCCAAGGGTTGAACGAATGGAGTTCGATAACATCACGACAGTTGAAACAGAATTTGATCGAATACCCAGCTGTAACTAGGGCATATGTTCACAATCGATATCAATCGAAGATCAAGGTCGAAGATGATCTATTGGGAGCCCCTTCCGTTTCAGCACATCCAAACCGATCGATAGGTAAAAACCAGAGGGACGTCGATAGAGAGACAAGGTCGAATAAAGATCGGTACCAGCCATATATTGCAGATCGGAGGAGCAACGGTCCGGGACGTAACTCCGTCCGGAATGATTGAAGAAGCAATCGAGGACAGAATTCTCGGGGACTTATCAGTAAGACTGGCTTCGACAAGTATGCATATCCCACAGAAGCACCACGACTATCGGAGTATAATTTTAGTGTCGATGCATCAGGTGTTGTACCGACTATCGGAAGGATAAAAAATACCAAGTGGCCCAGACCTATACATACCGATCCTTCTCAAAGGAACCCAAATTTAATGTGTAAGTATCATGGCACACACGGTCATAGGACCGAAGATTGAAGACAATTGAGGGAGGAGGTAGCTCGATTATTAAACGAGGGTCATCTTCGAGAGTTCCTCAACGATCGAGCTAAGAATCACTTCAGGGAAAGAGACACCAATAGAAAGAATGAACAAGAAGAACCTCAACATGTCATTCATATGACCGTCGGCGAGGTCGACGTTCCACAAGGACCTATATTCAAACGCACTAAGGTGTTTATCACCAGAGAGAAATAGACTCGAGACTATGTGCCCGAAGGCACTTTATCATTCAACAACGAAGAAGCAGAAGGCATTTCTCAGCCACACAACGACGCTCTGTAGTTTCTATCTTGTTAAATAAAGTTCAAGTTAAGCGTGTTTAGTGGATCCAGGTAGCTCGACAAACATCATTAGATCGAGGGTCGTGGAGCAGCTCAGCCTGCATGACCAAATTGTACCTGCATCTCGAGTCCTAAACGACTTCAATATTGCTAGTGAAACAACTAAGGGGGAGATTATCCTACCGGTAAACGTGGATGGAACCATCCAAGATACTAAGTTCCATGTCATCGAAGGCCACATGAGGTAAAACGCACTGCTCGGAAGGCCTTGGATCCACAACATGAGGGCAGTACCATCGACCCTCCACCAAATGATGAAGTTCCCGATGACGAATGGTGTAAGAACAGTATACAGAGAAACATGCTGTAAAGGAAATGTTTGCAGTCGATGAAGTAACACCAATATCGACACTATCGACTTCAGAAAAATCAAGCACTAAAGATAAGCAGACGGCCAAATAGAAATCACCGCCCCCAGCCTCGACCGAATCGGAGAAACAGGTAGTAGATGAAGAAGAAGAGAAGGACTTTCTAACTCCTCGGACCTTTGTTGTTCCCGAAGATTCAGATGCCACCAAATCAATGGTCGAAGAGCTGGAACATGTGATACTGATCGAGTACCTGTCCGAACAAAAGGTGTACTTGGGAACGGGGTTACCCCCAAACTCAGAAAAAAAAACTCATTCAATTTCTTAGTGATAACATGGACTGTTTTGCATGGTCCCATTTAGACATGACAGGAACCCCACCGGAGATAACAACACATCGAATGAGCCTGGATCCCTAGTTCAGACTGGTGAAGCAAAAGAGAAGGTTCCAGTCTGAGGTAAAGCATGCCTTCATAAAGGACGAGATAACTAAACTTCTCAAAATAGGATCTATTCGGGAGGTCAAATACTCCGAATGGTTAGCTAATGTAGTCGTAGTCCCCCAAAAGAACAAACTTAGAATGTGTGTAGATTATAAAGACTTGAACAAAGCGTGTCCGAAAGATTCTTTTCCATTTCCTAACATCGATCGCATGATCGATGCCACGGCCAACCACGGGATCCTTACTTTTCTCGACGCTTATTCTGGGTACAATAAAATCCAAATGGACCTAGAAGACCAAGAAAAGACTTCTTTTATCACTATGGAACCTATTGCTATAATGTAATGCCCTTCGGGCTAAAAAATGTAGGAGCTACATATCAACACCTAGTTAACAAAATGTTCAAAGAATAAATAGGTAAACCAATGAAAGTTTACATTGACGACATGCTAGTTAAGTCCCTACGCGCAGAGGACCATTTGGCTCATTTGCAGGAAACATTCGAAATATTAAGGAAGTACAACATGAAGCTCAACCCAGAGAAATGTGCTTTGGGGTCGGTTCAGTCAAATTCCTCGGCTTCATGATATCAAATTGAGGAATCGAAATCAAACCCGATAAGATCAAGGCCATCGAGGACATCACCGTCGTAGATAGTGTAAAAGCCGTGAAAAGGCTAACCGGACGGATAGTTGCCTTGGGTCGATTCATCTCGAGGTCATCGGATCAGAGCCACATGTTTTTCTCCCTACTCAAGAAGAAAAATGATTTCGCTTGGACCCCAAAATGCCGACAGGCATTGGAAGAATTGAAGCGATACTTATCGAGCCCACCTCTACTTCACACACTGAAGGCATATGAGAAACTTTACTTATACCTGGATGTGTCCGAAATTAAGTGGTGTCCTAGTTCGAGAAGAGCAAGGTATGCAATTTCCTGTTTATTACGTAAGTAGAACCTTCGGAGATGCAGAAACTAAGTACCCACATTAGAGAAATTGGCACTTGCACTAATAAGCGCTTCAAGAAAGTTAAAACCATATTTTCAATGCCACCCCATATGTGTATTAACCACTTACCCTCTCCATAATGTTTTGCACAAGCCCGAATTATCGGGCCGATTGGCCAAATAGTCCGTTGAACTAAGCGGGTACGATACTGAATATCAACCCCAAAAGATCATCAAGTCTCAAATTTTAGCGGACTTCGTGGCCGATTTCAACCTCGTAATTGAATTATTAAAATCAGGAACGTTTTCGGGGATATGGACCCTCTTCACGGACG
The DNA here is from genome assembly GCA_005239495.1 of Nicotiana undulata. Classification (NCBI taxonomy): domain Eukaryota; kingdom Viridiplantae; phylum Streptophyta; class Magnoliopsida; order Solanales; family Solanaceae; genus Nicotiana; species Nicotiana undulata. Next base: position 61,091 of record ML297749.1, read on the forward strand.
GAGCTTCGAATATGAAAGGGTCCGGGTTAGGCATTGTTTTGAAGCCATCCACGGGTAGCATTATTAGACAATCCATTAAAACTTCTAAATTGACTAACAATTAGGCCGAGTACGAGACCATGATTGCATGTCTCGAGTTAGCCAAAAGCTTGGGAGCCGAAGTCGTCGAAGCTAAGTACGACTCTCTGCTGGTAGTGAACCAGATAAATGGAACCTTCAAAGTTCGAGAGGATAGAATGAAAAGGTACTTAGACAAAATACAGGTAACTTTCCGCTGTTTCAAGGAATGGACTCTACAACATGTGCCTCGAGAACAAAACAGTGAGGCCGATGTATTAGCAAATTTGGGATCATCGATCGAAGAGAATGAGATCAGCTCGGGGAATGTCGTTGAACTCTCGAGGTCCGTGATCGAGGAAGGTCATGCCGAAATTAATTCTACGAGCTTAACTTGGGACTGGAGGAATAAGTACATCGAGTACTTGAAAAATGGGAAACTCTCATCGGACCTTAAAGAATCGAGGGCCTTACGGACTAAAGCCGCTCGTTTCACATTAGAAGAAGATGGAACATTATACATAAGGACGTTCGATGGACCATTGGCAATATGCTTAGGACCGGGAGCTACTGACTATGTTCTACGAAAAATCCATTAAGGCACTTGTGGAACCATTCTGGCGCCGCGTCACTAGTTCGCAAGGTAATCAGAGCAGGATACTACTAGGATAGTGTGGAAGAATACTCCAAGGAGTTTGTTCGAAGATGCGATAAATGTCAAAGGTTTGCACTGATGATCCACCAACCCGGAGAATAACTTGACTCGGTCCTATCCCCATGGCCATTCATGAAATGGGGGATGGACATCGTCGGCCGTCTGCCATTGGCCCCAGGTAAAGCTAAATTCATTTTGGTTATGACTGACTATTTCTCTAAATGGGTTGAAGCGCATGCCTTCGAGAAAGTTAGGGGAAAAAAATGATAGATTTCATATGGGATCACATCGCATGTCGATTTGGGATACCCGCAGAAATAATATGTGACAATGGCAAACAGTTCATCAACAACAAAGTAACAAAATTCTTCGAGGATTATAAAATAAAGAGGATACTATCAACACTGTATCACCATAGGGGAAAAAAATAGGCCGAATCAACGAACAAGACTATCTTCTAAAATTTGAAGAAAAGGCTAAATGAAGCTAAAGGGAAATGGAGGGAAATATTACCCTAGGTCCTATGGGCATATCGGACAACGTTGAAGTCCAGTACAGGAGAAACTCCATTTTCCTTAGTGTATGGATCCGAAGCCTTGATACTGATCAAAGTCGGAGAGCCCAGTACCAGGTTTCGATACGCAACAGAGGAACGAATCACGAGGCTATGAATACCAGCCTCGAGTTGTTAGATGAAAAACGAGAAGCTGCACTCGTTAGAATGGCTGCACAAAAGCAACGAATCGAAAGGTACTACAACAGGAGAACCAACCTTCGCCACTTCAGAGTCGGAGACTTAGTCCTAAAAACTTCACCATCAACATTCGAGATCCTAATGAAGGGAAACTCGTCCCCCATTGGGAAGGCCCCTATCAAATCCTTGATATAGTCAGCAAAGGATCCTATAAACTCGGAACGATGAACGGCGAATCACTTCCAAACAACTGGAACATATCATTTCTCAAGCGATATTATTGTTAAGGTATGACGTTTTCTTCTCTTTCATTTAAACATATTCGGAGCTAACTCAATGCAGGAGCCCGACCGAAGACATCGAGACCTCATATTTTAAAGTATGCATTGCACTCTTTTTTGCTTAGATCGGTTTTTATCCCAAATGGGTTTTTCCGGCAAGGTTTTTAACGAGGCAACAATTATGTGCTACCTGAGGACAATTTAACAGTATCCAAGGCTTCTTTGCAATCAACCTCGAATACTGGGGGGAATCACCCTCAGATGTTATGTGTTCAAGAAATGTACCTCGTGTCAAAAGGGCATCGATAGGAAAGACTTTGTAATGGGCCAAACGGTCGAACGAACCGTGTACATATAGATTAGTCGAGTCCCGATGGTAAAACATGTACACATGTATAAATTAGTCAAAGAAGCATCCTTCCTTCATTAAACATATCATGTCCCGTAGCAAATCCTTTACTCTGCAAATCTCATACTTATGATTTTATGGAAAATGGCTCAAGAGCCATGTACAAACACACTTCAAACACTCGGGGACTCTACACTCAGATTATCAAAACTCAAAATTACAAGACCTCAAAGAGGCACCCCTCGATGTATAGGCCAAGGCCACCATTCTTGAGGACTAACATTTCAAACAAGTTCCAGTTGTTATTCGGAAATAATCCCAAGAGGCATACTAGAAGGTTAAGGCCAAATTTAAGGCTACAACCGAAATGACGCGGCTCGGAGACTTCAGAATTCCTCAATGAACAATAGACCTTCAAATACTTTGAAAAACCGGTTAAAAGGCTACCATCGGCAAAAAAATTAAAAAAGGGCTTCGATAAAATCAGCCTTCGAAAAACCAAAAGGCTTCAATAATATTAGTGTTCGAAAAACCTCAAGAGGTATCATACAATCTTAACACAAACGTGCTAAGGCACAAAAGCAAAAGGGTTTCAATCGACATCGGACCCTAAAATACTCAATGGGTAAAAAGCAGTTGCTAAGGCATAAAGAAAATTTTTCTAAGTCTTTTAAGCCAAAAATGGGAAATAATAGCCATTTTTAGAGGTTAAATCAGCCCAGTCTAAAGAGCCTAAGGGCCAACACCGTCAGATTTTGAGACATTGTTCTCACCCAATTCAGACCTAAGGGTTCCTTCCGAGCTCGAATAAAGTCGACTAGAATATGGATCGAAGATTTATCATAAAACCTTAATGGGTATATTGCTGTAAGATCAAAACTTAACCATTACTTGATAAAAAACCTAAGGGTTTATTTTATTCTAAGTTTAAAATTCAATCAAACTTAGTTATAAAATAATGCATTTATGGATTCGATCAAGCCGCTCAAGATAAAGTCTCGAATGTATTTCTGAGCTCGGGTACTTACCCTCGTTTAACCAAAAAATCTAGGGGTTTACTCTGAGTTCGAGCTAAGGTTAATAAAACTGCAGCAACAAAAATTTTCACAAAATAAAGGCAGAAAACGTATTTGAACTTGAAATCTATGAAGGCATTCGAAGAGAAGTTTTCTATTATATATCGAAAGGTATGTACAAAAGACCGTTCAATGTCTTACAAGAAGAAAAAAGAACATAAAATATAACTACGTTCTGGGACGACCTCTCCTTCGGGAGAAGATTCCCCGGGAGCAGCTTCTTCTTCGGGACCCTCATCGGATCCGCCTCGGCTGCCCTCTTCATCATCATCTACATCACCCGAGTAGGCAAGTTTCCTGGCTTCGTCTTCAAGAAGTTTGGCTCGAGAAATCTCCCTTGAAAGGTCAAAACCTCGGGCATGGACTTCCTCGAGGGTTTCCCTCCGGGATTGACATTTGTCCAAGTCAACATTCCATTGCTCCCGATCGAAAGCCTCCCTTAGCTTCGTTTGAGCAGCCTCGGCATCAACTCGGTACATGGCGATGGATTTATCTTCCATGACCTTTGTTCTCTCAATCTCCGTCTTGGCCTCAACTAGCCCAACTTCAAGCTCCTCGATCCTCTTATCCTGGGCCGAGTTTGTCTCTTTAGAGCCTTGACGTTGAACCTCGACCAATGACAGTTTGGCCAAGGCAGTCTCATTTTCCGCAGCCAAGCGGTCCATACTTCCCTTCAACCGATCCTAATCGACTTTGATTTGATCGACCTCTTCTCGAAGCAGATCGATCCTCTCCACCTTCTGCTGCAGCTGAGATAGGGAAGTATTGGCCTCCACAGTTGGGTTGAGTCCATACTTTACCAAAAGATAGGTCATATGCTTGTCCAACTCAGCCTCCTCTTCACGAGCCTTGGCCAGTTCATCTTGGAGGTCCTTTATGGCCTCGTCCTTTTGTCCATAAAGCAACTTTAGAGCATTCCTCTCCTCCGAGAACTTTTGAAGATCAGATCGGAACTTAGCGGAGGCCTATACAAGAAAGAGAAAATGAGCCAGATTTAGAGAAATGAAGAGTAAAATGAAAAGAGAAGTGCAAAAACTGGTACTTACCTGAGAAAGGAGATGTTGGGCCTCTTCCAGTAGAATTGAGGCATCAATGATGTCGGTGGCATCATCGGCCCCAGTGAAGCAATCTCGGAAAGGATCACCTACACTCGAGACTCCGCCAATGTCGGGGGTCTTCAACTCCCTAGCCTCCCTTAATACATCCTTAGAGAAGGACGGGAGTGAAGGTAATTAACCAGCTGTCACGGTCCCGAACAAGTCACTCAGGGCGCTCTAACCGATCCTCTGCGTCTCGGAACTGGCCCCATCCAGTGTAGTTGCAGTCGATCGAGAAATAATCTTGACCTCTGGAGATTCGTGATCCACACCCAAATTCTTTTTCGAAGCCTCCTCAGCACGAGTCTTAGTTGCAGCCACCACTGTCGGTTCGGAAGGCTTGGGACCTCGACGTCTTTCCTAGGTCAAACTGTCAATGCATAGGCGCCTTCCTCATTTTCTTCTTCCTCCTCTTTCACATTCTTGACCGACTCCACCATGAGAGCTATTACTTTTCGTCTCACCCTTCGAGGCTTGGGTTTGGGGTCCGCGAATTTTGAGGCACCATTCCTCTTATTGTCTTTTCCCGGCTTCGGGGCCGGAGACTTGGTTCCTTTCTCTCCAGTCGAGGGCTTCAAAACAACATCCTTGGTCAGGACTGCATGAAAGAAAGTTAGTAACAAATGAAGAACAAAAAGTGTATTGGAACACAAGAAAATGATCCTTACCGTGGATTTTTGCCTCCCATCGACCCTTTGCCAAGTCACGCCATGCGCGTTTGGCATGAGAGGAAGTTGAGGCTAACTTTAGGACCCAACACTCGAGATCGGTGATTGCTTGAGGCTTCCAAGGGGCGACTGCAAAACAAATAAAAATGTTAGACGAAGTCAAATCAGATACTAAGAATAATGTTCCATGTATTACTTACGGTTGGGGTTCCACTCTTCAAGGAACGACATATTTTCCTCCGGTATTATGTCGCGGGTCCTCACCCGTATGAATCATCTCATACAACCTCGATCCTTATCCTCGTCGATGCTCGAGAATAAGGCCTTTGTTTCCCCGCATTGTAGCCTGATTAGTCCTCGATAGATTCGAGGCCGATACAATCGCATAAGATGGTTTAAAGTGAACTCCAGCCCCTCGGCTTTGCTGGAGAAAAAGCGTAACTTGATGACTATGCGCCACAGAGAAGGGTGGATTTGGCCGAGGGTGACCTGATACCTTTTGCAAAAGTCGAGGATCACTGGGTTGACGAGACCAAATGTGAAGGGGTAAGTGTAAACACTTAAAAACACTCCACAAATGTAGTGATGCTCTAGTCGATAACAAGGATTTGCACCACGACTTCAGGACCCCAGTTGCAGTCCCTCATCATGGACTTGATATTTCTCTCTGTTATCGAGCACATGTACATCGACACATGCTCACATCGGCCCTGTAATGATGAAGGGTTCTCGACCTTGAAGTTGGATTTTAGAGTACACGAGCCGGGAACATATTCATGGGGAGCTGGCTCCACCGGAGTTTTGTCGCCGGCAGGACGGGAAGAAGAAAAGGAAGCATTCTCCTTTTGCGGAATGGTCTTTGAAGTCTTAGCCATGGATGTAAGTAAAGAAGGGGAAAGAAGGTAGACGAGTGGTGGTTCCGGTGACTCAACGAGCGGCGATTGAAAGAAGATGAGAAAAGTTAGAAGACTTGGAAATTTGATCAAAGCAAGAGTAAAGTTTGATTCAATGAAAACGGTGGTATTTATAGGCTCATGGCGACGGTTCAGTGGCGCGAGTGTCCGACCGCTAACTGACTGACGTTAATGATTTGGGGAACCAAGCCGGCAAGATGTTTCGGTCACATCCATCGCCTACGTCACAAAGACAACGTCATGATCAAGGTGTCAGGGAATCGAGGCTCAAATCATTTCTTATCGTTCTACTCTATGAAATGAGGGGACTATCTATATACGGTTAAAATGGAGTGTGTCCGATTTTATAGGCTCGAGGAGTTGTCTCGAGAATAAGCTCATAATGGACTAAGTTCGAGCTTGAAGACATGAAGATCGAAGTGCTAAATATCGAGCGAGTTATGGTAACAGAATGGTGAGATAGTAGCAACCTACGGGGATCTCGGCGGAAATCTCGGAACGAGTCGAATCAAGCGGTTATTGGCACCAATCATGGGATTTATTTTCGTCACCAGAGTTGTACCTTATTTAGGATTCCTCTACTATATAAAGAGGGATCCTATTCATTTGTAAACACATTACATTGACTGAAAATAATACACGCTACTCTTTATTTACTCTTTATTCATCATTGTTCTTTACTGTTCTTGGTGCTTAATATCGAGACTATCCTGAATCAAGGTCGAAACGTTGCCACAACACTGGTTTGATTTATTTTATCGCCCAAATCATATATTTAATTTACTGTTTATCAATTGGTATTGAATTAGATCACGTATCCTTATAACCATATTACAGGTTTAATTGTTACTCGAATTTCGAGTTAAACACTTACCAAGTGAAAAAGCATAAATGTGATGACCCAAAAGGTCATCCCGTGTGTTTCTAGATAAATCTGTGTTCCAAGATCATGAGAACCCCCCTCCTATCTCACTTTGATTTGCGTGCGTAACCCGGGCGTGTAGCCGAGAAGCCGCTATGAGAAAAACTAATGAAAATGATATTGTTGTGTTGAAATTTGAGTAAAGTTGACTTGGTCAACATTTTTGGTAAACGGACCCGGACCCGTGATTTGATGGTCTCGGAGGGTCCGTAGGAAAATATGGGACTTGGGCGTATGCCCGAAATCGACTTTCGAGGTCCCAAGTCCGAGAGATGAATTTTTAAAGAAAATTGTTTTCTGAAAAATATAAAGGTTTTTGAAAATGAAATTTCTACGTGAAACCTGTGGTATCGGGTCCGTATCTTGGTTCCAGAGCCCGGTAAAAGTTTGATATGTTTTATGTGTGTTATCTGTCAAATTTGATAAGAAACGAAATCCATTTGACGTGATTCGGACCTAAATTGTAAAATTTGATGTTTAAAGGAGTTTTGATAAATTTCATTGATTTTAGGGTTTAATCCATGTTTATGATATTTTTTTGGTGATTTGATTACACGAATAAGTCCGTAGGATATTTTCGAGGTTGTGTGCACCTTTTGGTTTGAAGTTCCGAGGGCTCGGGTGAGTTTCGGGTAGGTTCCGGGATATTTTTAGGCTTAGAACAGGGCTGTTGCAGGTTCAGAGGAGTACAAACCTCTGAACCCTCCAGTGCGGTCCGCGGTGGAGCCTTCGCGTCCGCGGTCGCCTTTGTGGTCGTTTTAGCGCGGTCCGCGGTGGGGTCCTGAGAGGGGTATATTTAAACGGGATTTTCAGTTATTTTTCATTTTTCAAAACCCTAAAAACAAAAGAGGCGATTTTCCAAACACTCTTTCTTCTCCAAAACATTATTAAGTGATTTCTAACTCATTTTCTTTAATCTTTAACTTCTTTGTACAAGATTTCATCCTAGAATCTAGGATTTTCATGGTGGAATTGGGAATTTTGGGTAAAACTTAAGAATATTGAAATTTGGGGAGTTAGACCTCAAATTGAGGTCGGATTCCAAAACTTTTTATATATCCGGGCTCGGGGGTGAATGGCTAATCGGGGTTTGGTCCGAATTTCAAGTTTGGACCGTGCGGGCCCGGGGTCGATTTTTGACGTTTTGGGGACAACTTTAGAAAACTCATTTCCACACATTATAATTGATTCATTTAGAATTTATTGATATAATTAAGTAACTTATGACTAGATACGAGCGAGTTGGTGGTGGAATCAAGAGGTAAAGCGGTAGTTGAGGCTTGAATTGTGTTCGTGACATCGAGGTAAGTGTTTGTCCTAACCTTAGCTTGAGGGAATAAGTGTTGAGTCATACGTGCTACGTGTTTATCCTATGTTTAATGTATAGGTGAGGTGACGAGTACCTATGCATTGTTGTCAAGCATGCCCGTAAGTCGGTCTTTATGATATATGTGTTTTTCTTCTTTATTTACTGTGTTATGAAGTAGATATCATTTTGGAGGTTGTTCACTTGTTGGAAATACTTGGTTGTGAACACTGTTGGTTAACTGTTAGGTTGAGGATTATTTTGTAAGGTTTTACACTCGAGCAAGATTGGTTATAGCAGTGTCCCTTGCCAGGACGGTATTTGTTTCTGCTGTTGTTCCCTTGCCGGGATGTTGTGATTATGATGCATGTTATTGATTGTCCTTGCCAAACTGTTGTTCTTGATATTGTTTGGGTGAGGAAGAGTGTAAAGCACGAAGGGTGATGCCGTGTATTTATTTGTTGCATTGTGAGGATAAGAGTGTAAAGCACGAAGGGTGATGCCGTGTCATTATTTATTATTTAAAAACGAAGGATAATGCCGTGCCGTTTTACTTATTCACTACATTGTGAGGATAAGAGTAAAAGCACGAAGGATGATGCTGTGTATTTATTTACTTACTTGTTTTAGTGAGGATGAGAGTAAAAACACGAAGGGTGATGCCGTGCACTTGGTTTGGTGAGGATGAGAGTAAAGCACGAAGGGTGATGCCGTGTACTTGTTTGTTCTATGTGCTTACTTCCTGTGCTATTTTGATACTTAGACTGTTGCTTCGTTCTGTGATTCAGTATTTGTTTTACCCTTGTCCCCAACATGTTCTCCCCCGTTTTACACTTAACTGGTTATTTTCCTGCCGTTATTTCTGTTTCTATGTTATTGAATTGCACATGTGTTTATTATTTGTCGTGTCCTAGCCTCGTCACTTCTTCGTCGAGGTTAGGCTCGGCACTTACTCAGTACATGGGGTCGGCTGTATTGATGCTACACATGCACTTATTTATGTTGTGCAGATTACGATACCGGACCCAGTGGACATTGATCGATGGAGCATCCTTTAGTCTACTGGAGACACTGAGGTAGACCTGCAGGCGTCCGCAGGCCTTGGCGTCCCCTTCCTTATCCCATTTCATTTCTAATTTTTGTACTTCAGAAACATTTGTATTTACTTCTTTCAAACCATTTTGTGTACTATTCTTAGACGGTCCGTGAGTTGTGACACCAAAGATCCGGGTTGGCTAGCTTAAATACTGGTTAAGTTTTATGGATTCAACTATGTAAAACCCTTATTCCGCTCATATTTTATGTTTTTATCTTTGGAAAGTTGATCTTAACCTGTTGTCATTTAATAATGAAGGCTTTTAATAAACATGAGTAAATGCGTTGGCTTGTCTAGCGTGTTCAACGTTAAACGCCATCACGGTCCCGATGGTGGGAAGTTTGGGTCGTGAAAAGTTGGTATCAGAGCTCTAGGTTTCCTAGGTCTCACAAGTCACAAACAAACTTGGTAGAGTCTGAGGGATCGGTATGGAGACGTTTGTACTTATCCCCCAGAGGCTGCAAAGTTAGGAATAACTTCACATCTTTTCTTCTCTGTTGTGCGATTTGAATTCTAAATGCTAATCGAGTTTCTATTCTACTCTCTCGCAGATGGCGAGAACGCATGCTTCTTCATCTACCGATTAACAGTCCTATCCTCCAGTTGCAGCTCCTACGAGGGGCCTAGGCCGTGCTAGAGGCCGAGGCAGGGGCAGGGCTCAGCCCAGAGCAGCAACCCCAGTAGAGGACCCACATGTAGATTTTGTTGGTGAGTCTTGCTCAAACAGTTCCGGTCGGACCAGCTCAGGTCCTAGAGGGGTTCATTGCCTCCCCAGTACTTCAGGACGCTCTGGTCCGCTTAGTGGGCCTTATGGAGAGCGTGGCTCAGGTCGGTCTACTTCCTACTCACCAGCCATCTCTCATGCTGAGGGAGGGCCCTAGACTCCTTCTACCCGCACACCAGAGCAGTTAGCCTTTCAGTTCCAGACTCCAGCACCTTAGACAACTGGAGCAGCTCAGCCGGGTATTGTGGCACAGGCAGTTGAGGGAGCAGCTATGTCTGCTGATGCGTTATGGAGATTGGGTCGGTTCACCAAGTTATTTCCCACTACATTTACTAGTGCACCATCAGAGGATCCCCAGGATTACTTGGAAAGCTGCTATGAGGTTCTTCGAAACATGGGGATCGTAGAGACCAATGGAGTTGATTTTGTTACATTCCGTCTTTATGGTAACGCCAAGACTTGGTGGAGGGATTTTTGCTTGACTAGGCCAGTTGGATCTTCGTCGTTGTCTTAGGCTCAGTTCTCCGATTTGTTCTTGGAGAAGTTTCTACCAGTTACTCAGAGGGAGGATCTTCGGAGGCAGTTTGAGCGCCTCCAGCAGGGATCTATGACTGTTGCACAGTATGAGACCAGGTTTATCACTTTGGCCCGACATGCTATCATTATACTCCCCACATATCGAGAGAGAGTGAGGAGGTTTATTGAGGGGCTAGCTCAGCCTATTACACTTTAGATGTCTAGGGAGTTAGGTACCGATATTTCATTCCAGGAGGCGGCCAATGTGGCCAGGCACATTGAGATGGTCTTGTCTCAGGGCATTGGTCAAGGATCTGACAAGAGACCTCGTTATTTCGGTCGATTCAGTGGTGCCTCATCTGGAGGCAGATATTCTTTTGGCAGAGGTCATCCTCCTAGACCATACCAGTCGGCACTTCAGGTACCCCGCAGTGCACTGCCAACTCCTATCAGTGCACCACCAGTTCCTATCAGTGCATCGCCGCTTCAGAGCTTCCAGGGTGGTTATTCTGGTCGACATGGACAGTTTTAAAGCCAACAGTCTCAGCAGTAGAGTTCTTGTTACTCTTGTGGTGTTCCAGGGCATATTGCTAGGTATTTCCCCCGAGCTTCTAGTGTTCCTCAGCATCAGGGTTCCCGTGCTATGATTCCCCCACCAGGTGGACCCCCACCCGCTCAGCCAGCTAGGGGTGGAGGTTATGGTGCCAGAGGTGGATTCCATACAATTAGAGGTGGAGGACATGCTCTGAGAGGTAGAGGTCAGCCCGCAGTAGGTCGGCCCAGAGATGTTCAGGTTGGAGGGGCTCCGTCCCGATGCTATGCTATTCCTGCCAGGCCTGAGGCTGAGGCCTCTGATGCAGTTATTACAGGTATGGTTTCAGTTTGCAGCAGAGATGCTTCAGTTTTATTTGATTCGGGGTCTATATTCTCCTATGTGTCTTCATATATTTCTCCTTATCTGATTATGCCCCGTGATTCCCTGAGTACTCCTGTATATGTGTTTACACCGGTGGGTGATTCTATTGTGGTAGATCGAGTCTACCGGTCATGTATAGTGGTTATTGGTAGTCTTGAGACCCGCGTTGATCTATTACTTCTTGATATGGTTGATTTCGATGTCATCTTGGAGATGGATTGATTATCTCCCTACCATGCTATTCTAGATTGTCATGCCAAGACTGTGACCTTGGCCTTACCGGGAGTACCTCGATTGGAGTGGAGAGGGACTCCTAGTCATTCTTTCGGTAGAGTTATTTCATATATAAAGGCTCGGCGCATGGTCGAGAAGAGTTGTTTGGCCTATTTGGCATATGTTCGTGATTCTAGTGCCGAGGTTCCTTATATGGAGTTTATGCCCATGGTTCGTGAGTTTCTAGAGGTATTCCCTGCTGACGTGCCGGGTATTCCACCCGACAAGGATATTGATTTTTGCATTGAGTTGGCTCCGGGCACTCAGCCCATTTCCATTCCACCATATCGTATGGCCCCGCCAGAGCTGAAGGAATTGAAGGATCAGATACAGGACATGCTTGATAAAGGATTCATTATGCCTAGCGTTTCCCCTTGGGGTGCCCTAGTGTTGTTTGTTTAGAAGAAAGATGGCTCAATGAGGATGTGTATTGACTACCGGCAATTGAATAAGGTTACTATTAAGAGTAAGTATCCCTTGTCGAGGATTGATGATTTATTCGATCATCTTCAGGGTGCCACAGTGTTTTCCAAGATTGACTTGAGATCTTGCTACCATGAGTTGAGGATTAGGGCGTCTGATGTCACTAAGACAGCTTTCCGCACTCGGTACGTGCATTATGAGTTCTTGGTGATGTCATTTGGGTTGACAAATGCCCCAACTACTTTTATGGAATTGATGAACCGAGTGTTCAGGCCCTATTTGGATTCGTTTGTTATTGTTTTCATTGATGATATATTAATATACTCCCGCATCCGAGAGGAGCACGAGAAACACCTTCCAGTCGTCCTCCAAGCTCTGAAGGACAGTCAGTTATATGCCAAATTTTCTAAGTGTGAGTTTCGGTTGAGTTCGGTAGCCTTTTTAGGTCATGTGGTGCCGGTAGAGGGTATTCAGGTGGATCCCAAGAAGATTTCAGTAGTCATAGATTGTCCTAGACTCACCTCAGCTATAGAGATTCGGAGTTTCCCGGCCTTAGCAGGTTATTATCGCCGATTTGTGGAGGGATTTTCATCTATCGCAGCCCCGATGACCAGGTTGACTCAGAAGGGTGCCCAGTTTAGGTGGTCAGACGAGTGTGAGGCGAGCTTTCAGAATCTCAAGACAACCTTGACCACGGCACCAGTGTTATTTTTGCCCACATGTTTAGGGCCATATACCGTGTATTGTGATGCTTCACGAGTTGGACTTGGTACAATATTGATGCAGGATGGAAAGGTTATAGTCTATGCTTCTCGTCAGTTGAAAATTCATGAGAAGAACTATCCAGTTCATGATTTAGAGTTAGCAGCCATTGTTCATGCATTGAAGATTTGGAGGCATTATCTGTATGGTGTGTCCTGTGAGGTTTTCACGGACCATAAGAGTTTGCAGTATCTGTTAAAAAAGAAAGAGTTGAATATGAGGCAGAGAAGATGGTTAGAGCTGTTGAAAGATTATGACATTACCATTCTTTATTATCCGGGAAAGGCCAATGTGGTGGCCAATGCTTTTAGCCGGAAGTCATCCAGCATGGGTAGTCTTGCCTATATACCGGTCGGGGAGAGAACACTTGCTTTAGATGTTCAGGCCTTGGCCAATCGATTCACGAGGTTGGATGTTTTAGATACTGGAAGTGTCTTAGCTCATACTGTGGCCCGTTCTTCATTGTTTGATCATATTCGAGACCGACAACATGATGATCGTCATTTATGTGTTCTTAGAGATACGGTCCGACACGGAGGTGCCAAGCAGGTTACAGTGGATGATGATGGAGTCTTGAGAATGCAGAGCCGTATTTGTGTGCCTGATGTTGATGGTATTCGTGAGTTGATATTGTAGGAGGCCCATAGTTCCCGGTATTCCATTCATCCGGGCACCGCAGAGATGTACCAGGATTTGCGGCAGTATTATTGGTGGCGGAGGATGAAGAAAGACATTGTGGCGTATGTAGCTTGGTGCTTGAACTGTCAGCATGTTAAGTACGAGCATCAGAGACCTGGTGGTTTGATGCAACAGATTGAGCTTCCCGAGTGGAAGTGGGAGCGTGTTACCATGGACTTCGTAGTTGGCTCCCACGGGCTCAGAGGATGTTTGATGCGGTGTGGGTCATTGTGGATAGGGTGACCAAGTCAGCACACTTCATTCCCGTACCAGTTTCGTATTCTTCGGAGAAGTTGGCAAAGATCTACATCAGGGAGAATTTTCGCCTGCATGGTGTGCCCGTGTCCATTATTTCCGACCGAGGTACTCAGTTTACCTCCCATTTCTGGAGAGTATTTCAACGTGAGTTGGGCACACGGGTTGAGTTGAGCACAACGTTTCATCCTCAGACAGACGGGCAGCCCGAGCGCACTATTCAGATCTTGGAGGATATTTTGCGAGCATGTGCCATTGACTTTGGAGGTTCATGGGACTAGTTTTTTCCTTTAGCTGAGTTTGCCTACAACAACAACTACCAGTCGAGCATTCAGATGGCTCCTTATGAGGCGTTGTATGGTAGGCGGTGTCGGTCGTCAGTTGGGTGGTTAGAGCTAGGACAAGCTAGATTCTTGGGTTCAGAGTTAGTTCAGGATGCCTTGGATAAGGTGAAGATCATTCAGGATGGATTTCGTACAGCTCAGTCCAGGCAGAAGAGTTATGCAGACCGCAGAGTTCGTGATTTGGCATTTATGATAGGAGATCGGGTATTGTTTCGGGTGTCGCCTATGAAGGGCGTGATGCGGTTCGAGAAGAAGGGCAAGTTGAGAACTAGGTACATTGGTCCCTTTGAGATTCTTGAGAAGGTAGGAGAGGTGGCCTACAGACTTGCTTTTCCACAGAGTTTATCAGCCGTACATCTAGTGTTTTACGTATCTATGCTTCAGAAGTATATTGCCGATCCCTCTCATGTACTTGACTTCAGTAGTGTCCAGTTGGACAAGGATTTGACTATTGAGGAGGAGACGATAGCCATATTAGACCGGCATATTCGGCAGTTGAGATCGAAGAGTTTTCCTTCGGTCCGTGTTTAGTGGAGAGGTCATCCTGTTGAGGCAGCGACCTGGGAGTCCGAGTCCGATATGCGGAGCCGATATCCCCATCTTTTCCCCGATTCACGTATCTTTCTATGTCCGTTCGAGGACGAGCGTTTGTTTTAGAGGTGGAGATTGTGATGACCCAAAAGGTCATCCCGTGTGTTTCTATCTAAATCTGTGTTCCGAGGTCATGAGAACCCCCTCCTATCTCACCTTGATTTGCATGCACATCCCGGGCGTGTAGCCGGGAAGCCGTGATGAGAAAAACTAATGAAAATGATATTATTGTGTTGAAATTTGAGTAAAGTTGACTTGGTCAACATTTTTGGTAAACAGACCCGGACCCGTGATTTGATGGTCCTGGAGGGTTCGTAGGAAAATATGGGACTTGGGCGTATGCCCGGAATCGAATTTCGAGGTCCCAAGTCTGAGAAATGAATTTTTAAAGAAAATTGTTTTCTGAAAAATATAAAGGTTTTTGAAAATGAAATTTCTATGTGAAACCTATGGTATCGGGCCCGTATCTTGGTTTCAGAGTCCGGTACAGGTTCAATATATTTTATATGTGTTATGTGTGAAATTTGGTAAGAAACAGAATCCATTTGACGTGATTTGGACCTAAATTTCAAAATTTGATGTTTAAAGGAGTTTTGAGAAATTTCATTGATTTTAGGGTTTAATCCATGTTTATGATGTTATTTTTGTGATTTGATTACACGAATAAGTCCGTAGGATGTATTTGAGGTTGTGTGCACCTTTTGGTTTGAAGTTTCAAGGGCTCGGGTGAGTTTCGGGTAGGTTCCGGGATGTTTTTAGGCTTAGAACAGGGCTGTTGCAGGTTCAGAGGAGTACAAACCTCTGAACCCGCCAGTGCGGTCCGCGGTCGCCTTTGTGCGGTCCGCGGTGGAGCCTTCGCGGCCGCAGTCGCCTTTGTGCGGTCCGCGGTGACCTCCACGGCCGCGATCGTTTTAGCGCGGTCCGCGGTGGGGTCCTGAGAGTGGTATATTTAAACGGGATTTTCAGTTTTTTTTCTTTTCAAAACCTTAAAAACATAAGAGCCGATTTTCCAACACTCTTTCTTCTCCAAAACATTAGTAAGTGATTTCTAACTCATTTTATTTAATCTTTAATTTCTTTTTACAAGATTTCATCCTAGAATCTAGTGTTTTCATGGTGGAATTGGGAATTTTGGGTAAAACTTAAGAATATTGAAATTTGGGGAGTTAGACCTCAAATTGAGGTCGGATTCCAAAACCTTTTATATATCCGGGCTCGGGGGTTAATGGGTAATCGTATTTTGGTTCGAGTTTCGAGTTTGGACCGAGCGGGCCCGGGGTCGATTTTTGACTTTTTGGGGAAAACTTTAGAAAACTCATTTCCATGCATTAGAATTGATTCATTTAGCATTTATTGATATAATAAAGTAACTTGTGGCTAGATATGAGCGAGTTGGTGGTGGAATCAAGAGGTAAAGCGGTAGTTGAGGCTTGAATTGTGTTCGTGGCATCGAGATAAGTGTTTGGCCTAACCTTAGTTTGAGGGAATAAGTTCTGAGTCATACGTGCTACGTGTTTATCCCATGTTCAATGTATAAGTGAGGTGACGAGTACCTATTCATTGTTGTCAAGCATGCCCGTGAGTCGGTCTTTATGATATATGTGTTTTTCTTCGGTATTTACTGTGTTATGAAGTAGATATCATTTTGGAGGTTATTCACTTATTGGAAATACTTGGTTGTGAACACTGTTGGTTAATTGTTCGGTTGAGATTTTTTTTTTTAGGTTTAACACTTGAGCAAGATTGGTTATAGCAGTGTCCCTTGCCAGGACGATATTTGTTTCTGCTGTTGTTCCCTTGCCGGGATGTTGTGATTATGATGCATGTTATTGATTGTCCTTGCCAAACTGTTGTTCTTGATATTGTTTGGGTGAGGAAGAGTGTAAAGCATGAAGGGTGATGCCGTGTATTTATTTGGTTCATTGTGAGGATACGAGTGTAAAGCACGAAGGGTGATGCCGTGTCATGATTTATTATTTAAAAGCACGAAGGATAATGCCGTGCCGTTTTATTTATTCACTGCATTGTGAGGATGAGAGTAAAAGCACGAAGGGTGATGCCGTGCATTTATTTACTTACTTGTTTTGGAGAGGATGAGAGTAAAAGCATGAAGGGTGATGCCGTGCACTTATTTTTTTTGAGGATGAGAGTAAAGCACGAAGGGTGATGCCGTGTACTTGTTTGTTCTATGTGCTTACTTCCTGTGCTATTTTGATACTTAGACTGTTGCTTCGTTCTGTGATTCAGTATTTGTTTTCCCCTTGTACCCAACATGTTCTCCCCCGTTTTACACTTAACTGGTTATTTTCCTGCAGTTATTTCTGTTTCTATATTATTGAATTGCACAGGTGTTTATTATTTGTCGTGTCCTTGCCTCGTCACTACTTCGCCGTGGTTAGTCTAGGCACTTACTCAGTACATGGGGTCGGTTGTACTAATGCTACACCTGCACTTCTTTATGTTGTGCAGATTACGGTACCGGACCTAGTGGACATTGATCGAGGGAGCATCCTTCAGTCCACCGGAGACACTGAGGTAGACCTACAGGCGTTCGCAGGACTTGGCGTCCCCTTCCTTATCCCATTTCATTTATGATTTTTGTACTTCAGAAACATATGTATTTACTTCTTTCTGACCATTTTGTGTACTATTCTTAGACGGTCCGTGAGTTGTGACACCAAAGATCTGGGTTGGCTAGCTTAAATACTTGTTAAGTTTTATGGATTCAGCTATGTAAAACGCTTATTCCGCTCATATTTTATGCTGTTATCTTTGGAAAGTTGATCTTAACCTGTTGTCATTTAATAATGAAGGCTTTTAATAACACATGAGTAAACACGTTGGCTTATCTAGCGTGTTCAACGTTAGATGCCATCACGGTCCCGATGCTGGGAAGTTCGGGTCGTGACAATAAAGGTTGCTAATAATTGCAGTTTGCTCTGAACAAAACGATCATAAAGTTGTTTTACTTAGAAATAGTTTCGGTTGATTTCTTTACTTTGTCCTCTATACATAGCCCTTTCGTATTTTTTTTTAATTAAGGGGCGGCTCAATAAAAACGGAGACCTAAAGTTAAAACTTAAAAATACGTGAGGAAATAACATTAGTAATGTAATAACGGTTGGACAAATAGACACGATTAATTTAGATAACCAAGAAAATATCGTAAGGTCTTAACAAGTTTCAAGTTTTCTTTTAAGTATTCCACTGTATAACATTGTTCGATATTTAAATTTTTTTAGTTAAATTATTTGAATATACAATCTACTATTAAAATAATTGATAACTAGAACCAATGTAGTGTATTGATACAAAATATTAATGTTTTGTTAACTTAAAACCTTACTAATATAATAATCTATATATATTTATAAAGCAGGGAGTTCACAAGGTTATGTGGCACGTCCTAAGTCCAAAAAATTGATTTATGTTATGAAATATTATATTGTGTAGTGGATGTCTACAACTTCTAAATAAGTTACTCTGTCTACTCTTCTCCATTAACCTCCCACTACTTCTTACAATTATTATTGTAACTCCCACACCTCCATTACCCCCTCCATGATCTTCCCCCACGACCTCAATGGTTATTACCATGTTCATGGCATCCCTTTGTATTACCTCAATGTCATCCTATAAATAAAGGGTTTGGGCATCACATTGTACACACTTGAATACATGAAAGAAATAAGAGTTTCTCCTCTCTTTCTATCTATAACTCTTAGCTTGTTTTTTCTTGTTTTATATTGTTATTTTGATGTCACGACCCGAAATTCCACCGTCGGGATCGTGATGGCATCTAACGTTGAACCCGCTAGACAAGACAACGTTCCAATTAATATGACTTATTTCCTTATTATTTAGCATTTAAAGGAAAAGTGATATACGAGAACAAATATGAATAAAAGTGCGGAAGTTATGAAATCTAACAACTCGGGTAAATAGCATTACAAAATCCTTAATAAAAACCCCCAGAACTGGTATCACAACTTCACGGGTCTAAGAATTCTAAAAACAAAGGCCTGAATAAACAAATAACACTGTCTCAGAAATACAAAAAAAAGACAGAAAGAAAAGAGGTATGATAGGAGGTGACGCCTAGGGCCTGCAGACGCCTGCAGAACTACCTCAGTGTCTGCGGTGAACTGAAGGATACTCCCTCGATCATTTTCCACAAGGTCCGATACCGTGATCTGCACAACATAAAGAAGTGCAGGTGTAGCATTAGTACAACCGACCCCATATACTGAGTAAGTGCCGAGCCTAACCTCAGAGAAGTAGTGACGAGGCTAGGACACGACAAATAACAAATACCTGTGCAGTTCAATAATATATAGTTGGAATAATAACAGGAAGTAAACAATTAAGTACAAAACGGGGAAAACATGTCGGGGAGAAATGGGTAACAACTACTGAAATGACGGGACAAGACAACAAGTGAAATAATCAAATAGCAGAAAGAATTAACAACTCTGAACAAATAAGTAAACAGAAACGGCACGGCATGTCCCCTCGTGCTATAACATCACAATACACGGCACATAATGTCCTCTCGTGCATAAATAACAGTAACACGGCACAGAATGCCCCCTCGTGCATAAATAAACAACATCACGGCACGGAATGTCCCCTCGTGCATAAATATCAACAACGCGGCACGGAATGTCCCCTCGTGCATAAATATCAACAACACGACACAGAATGTCCCCTCGTGCATAAATATCAACAACACGGCACAGAATGTCCCCTCGTGCATAAATATCAACAACACGGCATATAATGTCCCCTTGTGCATAAATAAACAACATAAAACAACAATTGACAGGAAAATCAACAATAAGAAACCTTAAGTACACAAGAATAATCAACAGGAGTAATACCGTCCCGGCAAAGGACACAACTATAACCAAACCTACACAGTTATATAACTTACAAACATATTCCTCAACCGAACCATTACTCAACAATACTCAGAACTGAGAATTTCCATCCAATGAAGGACTACCAAATGATATCAAATCCATAAACAAAGTAAACTTCAATGAAAATCACATAATTACTCATATTCGACTCACGGGCATGCTTGACCACAACATATAGGTACTCGTCACCTCACCTATACATTGGACAAGGAATAACCACGTAGAAAATAGTACTCAACACCTATTCCCTCAAGCTAAGGTTAAGCCAAACACTTACATCGACTCCAAGAATCCAAATCACGCCTCAAGCACCGCTTTTTCCTTTGAACCCGACTCTGAATCAACCGTATCTAGACATAATCGACTCAATAACATCAATAGAGGCTAAACAATTCAATTCCCATGTTTAATTAAAGGTTTCCCAACATTCTTCCCAAAAATCCAAAAATCGACCCCAAGCCCGCTTGGTCAAAACACGAGGTTCAGACCATAACCCGATCACCCATTCACCCACGAGCCTGAGTATATTTGTTTTGAAATCCGACCCCAAAATGAGGTCAAATTCCCAAATAATCAAAAAGCCCTAACTCTACCCAAATACCCAATTTTTAATCTTAAATTCCATGTTTTTAGGCCTAGAATCTAATGGGTGTTAATAAAAATGGAAGAAAACAAGGTTAGAATTACTTACCTAAGAGGTTATGGTGAAGAAGCTCTTCAAAAGTCGCCTAAGAGGTTTGGAGAAGAAGAGGTTTATGAAAAATGGCCAAATTTCTGTATTGATTCTATTTATGGACAATTAAAATCACTGGGCAATTTTACTCTACGCGTTCGCAGGCCCCTGGCCGCTGTCACGACTCGAAATCCCACCTTCGGGCCATGACTGCGTCTAACGTTGAACCCGCCAGACAAGCCAACGTTTGAACTGAATAAAACTCATTAACAACAAATACGAACAGGATAACTAAAATACAACATAGCACTTTCGAAATGAAACCCATAAAAAAATCCCAGAATTGGTGTCACATACTCACAGACTATCTAAGTGATTACTACAACAAAAGGTCCGAAATAAGTACATAAGACTGTCTTGGAAATATGCCCCGTACCACCGCAAGTGAAGCAAGACCTCGGCTGCTGAGAATACTGACCTTGGAACTGACCCTGTCGACCAAAATGACCACCCGGATAGCTCTGAATCGGCGGTGTACTGATGGAAGCTGCAGGTGCACTGCGGGATACCTGGAGTGCCGACTGAAATGGCCGAAATGACGAGGTCTCTTGTCAGACCCCTGACCACCACCCTGGGATAATACCATCTCAATGCGTCGGGCCACATNCAGACGCTCAAACTGCCTCCAAAGATCCTCTCTCTGAGTAACTGGAAGGAACATTCCCAAGAACAACTCGGAGAACTGACCCCAAGTCAAAGGTGCAGACCCAGCTGGTCTGGTCAAGCAGTAATCTCTCCACCAAGTCTTGGCGGTGCCAGAAAGACGAAATGTAGCAAAATCAACTCCATTGGACTCCACAATGCCCATGTTCCGAAGAACCTCATAACAGCTGTCTAAATAATCCTGAGGATCCTCTGATGGTGCACCAGTAAATGTGGTAGTAAATAACTTGGTGAACCGATCCAACCTCCACATAGCATCTGCGGACATGGCTGCTCCGTCAATTGCGGGTGCCACAATACCCGACTGAACTACTCCGGCCGTCTGAGGTGCCGGAGTCTAGAACTAAGTGGCAAACTGCTCTGGCGTATGAAAAGCAGGAGTCTGGGTCCCTCCCCCAGGCTGAGATCCAGATGGTGCAGTAGGAAGAAGACCGGCCTGAGCCACGCTCTCCATGAGTCCCACTAAGCGGACTAGAGCGTCCTGAAGTACTGGGGTGGCAATGAACCCCTCTGGGACCTGAGTCGGTCCAACTGGGACTGTCGGAGTAGGAACCTCACCGGCAAAGTCTACCTGTGGGTCCTCTACTGGAGCTGCTGCCCTAGCTCTGCCTCGGCCTCTAGCACGGCCTCAGCCCCTCATAGGAGCTGTAATAGGAGGATCAGGCTGCTGCTCGGTCGATAAGGAAGCACGCGTCCTCGCCATCTGCGAGAGAGTAAAATAGAGACTCAATTAGCATTCAGAATCCAATTGTCACGACAGAGAATGAAAGATGTGAAGTTAATCCTACTTTGCAGCCTATGGGGGATAAGTACAGACGTCTCCGTACCGATCCCTCAGACTCTACAAAGTTTGTCCGTGAGTTGTGAGACCTAAGCAACCTAGGGCTCTGATACCAACTTGTCACGACCCGAAATCCCACCTTCGGGCCATGACTGCGTCTAACGTTGAACCCGCTAGACAAGCCAACGTTTGAACTGAATAAAACTCATTAACAACAAATACGAACAGGATAACTAAAATACAACATAGCACTTTCGAAATGAAACCCATAAACAAATCCCAGAACTAGTGTCACATAATCACAGACTATCTAAGTTATTACTACAACAAAAGGTCTGAAATAAGTACATAAGACTGTCTTTGAAATACTAAGTAAGACAGAGCTGAAAATCGAAAGTAGGGGGTGACGTCAAGGCCCACAAACGTCTGCGGGTCTACCTTGAGTCTCCTGTGTGACTGAATGAGATGCTCCGATCGTCAGTGATCTCCGGGTCCGGCTGCGTAGTCTGCACAACATAAAGAAGTGCAGGTGTAGCATCAGTACAACCGACCCCATGTACTGAGTAAGTGTCGAGCCTAACCTCGGCGAAGTAGTGACGAGGCTAGGACTAACACTACATATCTACATGTGCAATTTATATAATAGCGGGAAAATGACAACATAAATAAGCAAATAAGACAGATACAGGGAGAATATGCGGGGGAAATAGGGTAACAGTATGCTAACACAACAGTACAAGGTAATAAATGAAACGTAAAGACTTGGCAGAAGTATAGCTTCTCAAACAGATAATGAACAGAAAAGGCACGACATGTCCCCTCGTGCATAACCTCACAGTCACTCGGCACGGAATATCCCCTCGTGCATATATAATAACACTCGGCACGGAATGTCCCCTCGTGCATATATAATAACACTCGGCACGGAATGTCCCCTCGTGCATATATAATAACACTCGGCACGGAATGTCCCCTCGTGCATATATAATAACACTCGGCACGGAATGTCCCCTCGTGCATATATAATAACACTCGGCACGGAATGTCCCCTCGTGCATATATAATAACACTCGGCACGGAATGTCCCCTCGTGCATATATAATAACACTCGGCACGGAATGTCCCCTCGTGCATATATAATAACACTCGGCACGGAATGTCCCCTCGTGCATATATAATAACACTCGGCACGGAATGTCCCCTCGTGCATATATAATAACACTCGGCACGGAATGTCCCCTCGTGCATATATAATAACACTCGGCACGGAATGTCCCCTCGTGCATATATAATAACACTCGGCACGGAATGTCCCCTCGTGCATATATAATAACACTCGGCACGGAATGTCCCCTCGTGCATATATAATAACACTCGGTCAACACGGCATGTCCCCTCGTGCGATGAATAGTAAAAACACAAGGCAACAATAATGTGAAAGTCAACAATACGAAGTCTCGAGTGCATGGAAATATTCAAATACAATTCCCTTGCCCCAGCAAGGAGAATTCATCAATTACAATATAAAAAAATGCCCGACAAAGGTCTCAGCTATAACCAACCTCGCATCAGAAATACAATTTCAACAGTGT
>ML297753.1:0-11771 GCA_005239495.1 Nicotiana undulata
CAAAGAACGGAAGAAATTACGTGCGGAGGGTTACGGAAATCACTTACCTGAGTTCCTAGGCTAAAATATCTGTTTTGGAGCTCTTGGGGTCGTCAACAATGAAAGAAATGTGATTTTAGGAAATGAATTCACGACTTGGCCTTTTAAATGAAACTGCCCAGCAGTTTCCGCACCTGCGGGCTTCTGTCCGCGCCTGCGGAGAATAGGCCGCTCCTGCGAAAGGAGCCGCACCTGCGCAGGGAATTCCACTGGTGCGAACCTCGCGCCTGCGGCTCATGGACCGCAGGTGCGGTCACACCAGTAAATTCCCACCAGCAGTTCNATTTTCCGGACAAGTCATAATTAACTGTACGAAACTATTGCCAGTTCCGGAATCCCATTCGGACCATGATATCACGTGGTGCAAATTCAAGGCTGAATTCCAAATCACATGGAATCCTGAACTCCAATTCAGGTGCCGAAATACTCCCAGGTCATCAGAAACCCTAGGCGAACACACTCCCAAGTCCGAAATCATCATCCGGAGCTGCTGGAGGTGTCAGAACTCGATTCCGAGGTCGTTTTCTCAAAATGCTGCTCGGAACCAAAATCAGCGGAATAGGCTAGCCTTCAGGAACCAAGCGTTCCTGAACTGGCCAAAACACTTCCGAATCTTGAACTACCGGCCCACCCAAGTCACAAGGCACGAGTAGTCGCTATGGGAAGAGTCATTCACGGGAACGGAGTCCCAACACACAAAACGACCGGCTGGGTCGTTACATTCTCCCCCTCTTAAACAAAACGTTCGACCTCGAACGGGTCTAGAATTGTACCTGATGTGCTGAATAGCTGTGGGTATCTGTCCCGCATATCCCGCTCGAACTCCCAAGTCGCCTCCTCTACTGGTTGGCCCCTCCACTGGACCTTAACCGCTGAAACTGTCTTNACACACTCCCAAGTCCGAAATCATCATCCGGAGCTGCTGGAGGTGTCAGAACTCGATTCCGAGGTCGTTTTCTCAAAATGCTGCTCGGAACCAAAATCAGCGGAATAGGCTAGCCTTCAGGAACCAAGCGTTCCTGAACTGGCCAAAACACTTCCGAATCTTGAACTACCGGCCCACCCAAGTCACAAGGCACGAGTAGTCGCTATGGGAAGAGTCATTCACGGGAACGGAGTCCCAACACACAAAACGACCGGCTGGGTCGTTACATTCGCGGTCCCCTGGCCGCATTCGAGAAGGGTTGGCTACTCAGACATATGCATTCGCGAGTGTGGGGCCGCGTTCGCACAGGGTAAAATACACCTAGCCCCCAGGTCCCCTCTCTACTCTGTGTGTTCGCACCCCCTTGAGTGCGTTCGCGTAGAGTAAGAATCTTGTGCTCCGCGTTCGCACTTGATGTGGTGCGTTCACACAGAACAATCCTACCCCCTCCCAAGACAGTGCTACGAGTTCGCGATTGAACCTATGCATTCGCATAGCACAAATTACCAGACACCAGAAGACAGCAATAAACACTAGATTTTTGAGTTCCAAAACACCCCGACACCTATCAAAAACTCACCCGAGCCCTCGGGGCTCCAAACCAATTATGCACACGACTTCATAAACATCCTACGGACTTATTCGAGTAACTAAACCACCAAGATAACATAAAAAACAACGAATTAAACTCTAAAATTCATGAAATTTCTCAAAACTTCCTTATGCTTCAAATTTTGCATTTTTATCTTAATCACATCAAACGAAGCCCGTTTCTTGCCAAACTTCACAGACATAACAAATATATTATATTGGACCTGTACCAGGCTCGGGAACCATAATATGGGTCCGATACCTCGGGTTTCACAAATAATTTCATTTTAAAAAACCTTTATATTTTTCAAAAAATAATATCCTTTAAAAATTCATTGCTCGGACTTGAGACCTCAGAATTCGATTCCGGGCATACGCCCAAGTCCCATATTTTCCTACGGACCCTCCGGGACCGTCAAATCACGGGCCCGGGTCCGTTTACCGAAAATGTTCACCAAAGTCAACTTTATTCAAATTTGAAAACAAAAATTATTATTTTTATCAGTTTTTCACATAACGGCTTGGCAGCTACACGCCCGGGCTACGCACGCAAATTGAGGTGAGATAGAAGGAGGTTTTCACAACCTCGGGACACAGAATTAGCTAGGAATATACGGGATGACCTTTTGGGTCATCACAATCTCTACCTCTAAAACAAACGTTCATCCTCGAACGGACATAGAAAGGTACCTGAATCGGGGGAAAGATAGGGATATCGGCTCCACATATCGGACTCAGACTCCCAGGTAGCTGCCTCGATCGACTGACCTCTCCACTGAACCCGAACCGAATGATAAATCTTAGATCAAACCACCGGGTCTCTGGTGCTCGTACTTAACCTACTGACAGTTCAAGCACCGACCTACATAGGCCAGAATATCTTTCTTCATTCTCCTGTTACAGCCCATATTCACATACGTTGGCTCATGCCATAAGTTAATCGACGTAAACTTGAGAAGAGGTTATATTTGAGATGATAAGAAGTTAATCCTATTGATCTTAAATGGTACAATAGTGTATAAGAGTGATTAACATGTATTAGAAGTTAAACGAATCAAGGATGTTGTAACTCGTATTTTTGGGTAAACCTAGGGGTGCTTGATATTCTCAAGAGGTCGTGTTTTAAGGTATTTGAATCATATAATATCTGTATCATAGTCTTGAAGTCAAACGAGTTATGAAACAAAAGTCGACAAGAGTTGTCGCAATTTAGGTTCATAGTTTTACTTAAACTTTATGTCAAATGTTATTAAGCTTTTCACCCAATCTACTTGGAATTACAGGGTGATCTACCCACTGAATTGAATATCGATGAGTCTAGATTCCAACGCATTAAATTTTTTATCAATACGACATTGGAATAGAGAGATATAGACATTTTTGCGAGACTGCACAAGCTGCTAGGTGACAAGTAGGTGGGTCACCTACTTGGTTAAATGATAGCCCAAAAAGAGGCAATTTCGGGTCATACAAAGAGCCCATTAAAAGTCTCATCTCCTGCAATATATCCCTCATTATATTTCACAAATAACCAGAACTAAACCCCTACAAACTTCCTCCCAAAACTTATCCACAAACCCTAATTGATTTTCCCTCTCTTTCAAGTTCAAATTGGGGGTAAACCCTAGAGTCTGAAGAACCAAGATAAGGGATTAGTTATCCAACAATTAAGGTGTGTTTACTGCTCTCTTTCATCCATTGTTTGTGCTGTAAATTCATGGTAATTCGTTTTATACTTGTAAGAACTCACGGGACGGTAAACGGAAGCCGTGAGTTCGAGTTATTCACTTGTAGCAGACAGTTTTGCGGACTGTTTTGTGTTGTTGTTGGGCTGAATGTTTTACTACTGTATTGTAGAGTTTTGAAGGAGGAAGGGTGTGGAGAAACACCATATAGATGTAGGGTTGTGGTCTGGTCTTTCATCGTAACATTTCCGGGTCGTTTGACACGACTACGGTGGTCGTCTTATGTTGTTTGGGCTGTTTGGTGATTGTTTTGACTTGTGTGAAGTCATATATATGACTCTTAAATGATAACGATAGTGTCGTTTCTCTTATTGTAGACTAAGGAGCCGTGACAATTGCATAGCTTGAGATTGGGGCAGTATATACAAGGTATGTGAGGCTATTCCTTTCCTTCTTTTGCACTACTCTGATTGTACATAATGCAATGAACGAGCTTCCAAAGATACTCTACTCTTAGAAGCTAGCAGTACTTACATTGTTCCCCTTCTTTTGGAACAATTGATGTTGAGGTTGCTTCTCTTATTCTTATGTTACCAATGTTTTTGGTACTTCCTGATTATTATAAAAATTCTTGATGAAGTGTTAATCCAAATAACGTGTACGGAGAATATCGACCTTACGTCACTCCGAAAGGTTCAGAATATGATTTCAATGAGTCCTACATGTATTATATGTATATATGTATCTATTTTAATCTACCGAGTCGCGTTATAGTCGGCCGAGTATGGAACCTATTGTGCAACCACTAATAGGTTGGGTTTAGCGATTCCTCTTTGAGGTCGGGTATGATATGATGATGATGATTACCACAGAGGTGGATGTTGATACGATGATGATGATGCCCACAGAGGAGGATGTTTTTAAACAATTATGTATATATATGTATCATGCATTTCATGTTACCGTCTCTTAGAAGAACTTAGATGTTACAGGTTGTATCTTCTCTACCTCTATTTACATTATTGTTCATATTTATATTGACCTGTGTTACATACTCAGTACATTATTCGTACTGACGTCCTTTTTATTTGTGGACGCTGCATGTCATGCTGCAGGTTCTGATAGACAGGTAGACGCAGTCCCCTCACCACAGTAGGCTCTCCAGTTCAACGGTTATAGGCGAGATCCCTTCTCCGGACTTGCCGTGGTCTTGGTATGCATTTTTGTTATAGATATTATGGGTATGTCGGGGCCTTGTTCCGACTATGTTGCATTACTTAAGCTCCTTTAGAGGCTCATAGACAGGTGTCGTCTTATGTATAGTTTGGTATGCCTTGTCGAATGATTTTTGTTGTATAGTCTTTCACGGAAGCGTGGTAGCTCCTAACTTATATGTAGTTTCTTGGTAGCCTTGTTATCTCATGATATCCATGTTCATTCCATTATCTTTCATTGTTTAGTGTTCATAATCCCTATCTACCACTTATATTGATCTCGTTGGCCCTTAAAGATAATAAGAATATTAGATAAAATGTACGTTGGTGCTCGGCAAGTATGGCCCAGGTACTAGTCATGACACCTCTGCCACCAATAATGCTGCCGTAAATCCTGGTACATCTTTGTGGCGCCCGGATGAATAGAATACCGGGAACTATGGGCCTCCTACAACATCAAATCACGAATCCTATCAACATCAGGTACACAAATACGGCCCTGCATCCTCAAGACTCTATCACCATCAACTGTGACCTGCTTGGCACCTCCGTGCCGAACCGTATCCCTAAGGACACATAAATAACGATCGTCATACTGCCGGTCTCGAATATCATCAAACAATGAAGAACGGGCCACAGTATAATCCAAAACACTGCCAGTCTCAGAAACATCCAATCTCATAAACCGGTTGGGTAAAGACTGGACATCTAAAGCAAGTGATCGCTCTCCGACCGAAATATAAGCAAGACTACCCATGCTGACTGACTTCCAGCTCAAACCATCGGCCACCACATTGGACTTTCCCGGATGATATAAGATGGTAATGTCATAGTCTTTAAACAGCTATAACCATCTTCTCTACCTCATATTCAACTCTTTCTATTTGAACAGATATTGCAAACTCTTATGACATGTGAACACCTCACATGACACACCATACAAATAATGCCTCAAAATCTTCAACGCGTGGACAATGGCTGCTAACTCTAAATCATGAACTGGATAGTTCTTCTCATGAACCTGCAACTGACGTG
Source organism: Nicotiana undulata (assembly GCA_005239495.1). Lineage (NCBI taxonomy): Eukaryota > Viridiplantae > Streptophyta > Magnoliopsida > Solanales > Solanaceae > Nicotiana > Nicotiana undulata. Next base: position 5,490 of record ML297753.1, read on the forward strand.
ATGCATAATCTATAACCTTGCCATCCTGCATCAACACTGCACCAAGTCCAACCCGTGAAGCATCACAATACACGGTATATGGCCCTGAACCTGTGGGCAAAACTAAAACCGGTGCCGTGGTCAAGGCTGTCTTGAGCTTCTGAAAGCTTGCCTCACACTCATCAGACCACCTAAACTGGGCACCTTTTTGAGTCAACCTTGTCATCGGGGCTGCAATAGATGAAAAGCATTCCGCAAACCGGCGATAATAACATGTTAAGCCCGAGAAGCTCTGAATCTCTGTAGCTGAGGTGGGTCTAGGCCAATCTCTAACTGCTGAAATCTTCTTGGGATCCACCTGAATACCCTTGACCGACACAACATGGCCTAGAAATGCAACCGAACTCAACCAAAACTCACACTTCAAAAATTTGGCATACAACTGACTGTCCTTCAGAGTTTGGAGGACGACTCGAAGGTGCTGCTCGTGCTCCTCATAACTGCGGGAGTAAACTAAAATATCGTCAACGAAGACAATCACGAATAAATCCAAATAAGGCCTGAACACCCGGTTCATCAACTCCATAAAGGCAGCTGGGGCATTTGTCAACCCAAACGACATCACCAAGAACTCATAATGACTATACCGAGTGCGAAAAGATGTCTTAGGGACATCAGATGCCCTAATCCTCAAGTGATGGTAACCAGATCTCAAATCAATCTTTGAAAATACAGTGGCACCCTGAAGCTGGTCGAATAAATCATCAATCCTCGGCAAAGGATACTTATTCTTGATAGTAACCTTGTTCAATTGCCGGTAGTTAATACATATCCTCATTGAGCCATTTTTCTTCTTAACAAACAACACTAGGGCACCCCAAGGAGAAACACTAGTCCCAATAAAGCCTTTATCTAGAAAATCCTGCAACTGATCCTTCAACTCCTTTAGCTCTGGCGGGGCCATACGATAAGGCGAAGTAGAAATGGGCTGAGTTCCCGTAGCTAACTCAATACAAAAGTCAATATCCCTGTCGGGTGGCATACCCGGCATGTCAGCAGGGAATACCTCTGGAAACTCACGAACAATGGGCACGGACTCCATAGGAGGAACCTCGGCCCTATAATCATGAACATAGGCCAAATAGGCCAAACACCCCTTCTCGACCATGCGCCGAGCCTTCATATATGCGATAACCCTTCAGGAGGAATGACTAGGAGTCCCTCTCCACTCCAATCGAGGTACTCCTGGTAAGGCCAAGGTCACAGTCTTGGCGTGGCAGTCCAGAATAGCATGATAGGGAGATAACCAATCCATCCCCAATATAACATCGAAGTCAACCATATCAATAAGCAAAATATCTACACGAGTCTCAAGACTACCAATAACCACTATACAAGAACGATAGACTCGATTGACCACAATGGAATCACCCACCGGTGTAGATACATATAAAGGAGTTCCCAAGGAATCACGGGGCATATGCAGATAAGGAGCAAAATATGAAGACACATAGGAGAATGTAAACCCCGGATCAAATAAAATCGAAGCATCTCTGCTGCAAACTGAAACCATACTTGTAATGACTGAATCAGAGGCCTCAGCCTCAGGCCTGGCAGGAATAGCATAGCATCGGGGCAAAGCCCCTCCAACCTGAACATCTCTAAGTCGACCTACTGCGGGCTTACCTCTACCTCTCAAAGCATGTCCTCCACCTTTAACTGTCTGTCCTCCACCTCTGGCACCTCGACCTCCTCCCCTAGCTGGCTGAGGGGGTAGGGATGCTTCTGGTGCGGGAATCATAGCACGGGAACCCTGATGGTGAGAACTACTAGAAACTCAAAGTCAATACCTAGCAATGTGCCCTGGAACACCACAAGAGTAACAAGACCTCTTTTGCGGAGACTTCTGGCCCTGGAATTGTCCGACCAGAATAACTACCCTGGAAGCTTTGAAGCGGCGGTGCATTTATAGGAGCTGGTGGTGCACTACGGGATACCTGTAGTGCTGACTGGAATGGCCTAGGAGTATGACCTCTGCAAAAGAATCTCTGCCTCTAGGTGAGGCACCACTGAATCGACCAAAATGACAAGGCCTCTTGTCAGACCCCTGACCAATGCCCTGTGATAACACCATCTCAATTCGCCTGGCCATATTGGCCGGCTCCTTAAATGAAATTTCAGTACCTGACTCTCTGGCCATCTGTAGCCTAATTGGTGAGCTAACCCCTCAATGAACCTCCTAACTCTCTCTCGATCGGCTGGGAGTATCATGATAGCATGTCGTGCCAAAGTGAGGAACCTGGTCTCATACTGTGTCACAGTCATAGATCCCTACTGGAGGTGCTCAAACTGCCTCCAAAAGTCCTCTCTCTGGGTGACTGGAAGAAACTTTGCCAAGAATAACTCGAAGAAATGAGCCCAATAAAAAAGCAAAGACCCAGCTGGTCTGTTCAAGCAATAGTCCCTCCACCAAGTCTTTGCGGTAACAGAAAGACGGAATGTAGCAAAATCAACCCCATTGGTCTCTACGATCCCCATGTTCCGGAGAACCTCATAGCAAATGTCCAAGTAATCCTGGGGATCCTCTGATGGTGCACCAGCAAAAGTAGCAAGAAATAACTTGGTGAACAGATCCAATCTCCAAAAAGCATCGGCAGACATAGTTGCTCCCTCAACTGCATGTGCTGAAATACCCGGCTGAGCTACTCCAGCTGTCTGAGGTGCTAAAATCTGGAATTGAGAAGCTAGCTGCTCTGGTGTGCGGGTAGCAAGAGTCTAGGCCCCTCCCCCAGCCTGAGAAACGGCTGCTGCTGTAGGAAGTAGACCGGCCTGATCCACACTCTCCATAAGGACCACTAAGCGGACTAGAGCGTCCTGAAGTACCGGGCTGGCAATGAACCCCTCTGGGACCTGAGCTGGTCTAACTGGAACTATCTGAGTAGGAATCTCATCGGCAAACACTACCTAAGAATCCTCCACTAGAGCTGCTGCTCTGGGCTGAGCCCTGCCCCTGCCTCGGCCTCTAGTACGGCCTCGGCCTCGTCCTCAGCCCTTGTCGGAGTTTAACTGGAGGATCGGGCTGCTGATCGGTAGATAAGGAAGCACGCGTTCTCTCCATCTGCGAAAGCATATAATAGAAACTCGATTAGTATTTAGAATTCAAATTGCACGACACAGAATAATAGATGTGAAGTTATTCCTAACCTTGCAGCCTCTAGGGGATAAGTACATACGTCTCCGTACTAATCCCTCAGACTCTACCAAGTTTGTCCGTGAATTGTGAGACGTAAACAACCTAGTGCTCTGATACCAACTTGTCACGACCCAAAATTTCAGCCATCGGGACCGTGATGGCGTCTAACATTGAACTCGCTAGACAAGCCAATGTGTTTAATCATATTTACTAAAAACTATTAATATTAAATGATAACAGGTAAAAGTCTACCTTCCATAAATAACAACTTTAAATTAAGAACAGAAGAAGGGATTACATAGCTAAATCCACAAGCTTAACAAAATACTTAATTTTGCCAACCCGGATCTTTGGAGTCACAACAAACGGACTGTCTAAGAATAGTACACAAAAAAGTCTGAAAGAAATAATACATATGTTTCTGAAGTACAAAAATCAGAAATGAAATGGAATAAAGAAGGGGACGCCAAGGCCTGCGGACGCCTGTAGGTCTACCTCGATGTCTCCGGTGGACTAAAGGATACTCGCTCGATTAGTGTCCACAAGGTCCGGTACCGTGATCTGCACAACATAAATAAGTGCAGGTGTAGTATCAGTACAACCGACTCCATGTACTGAGTAAGTGCCGAGCCTAACCTCGGCGAAGTAGTGACGAGGCTAGGACACGACAATATAATAAACACATGTGCAATGCAATTATATATAACTGAAATAACGGCTGGAAATAACAGATAAGTGCAAAAAACGGGGGAAAACATGCTGGGGACAAGGGGAACAAAATTACTGAATAATAGAACAAGGCAACATTCTAAGTATAAAAAACAACAACAGGACATAGCAACATAGAAAAAACAAGTGCACGGCATCACCCTTCGTGCTTTACTCTCATCCTCATTAAAACAAGTGCACGGCATCACCCTTCGTTCTTTTACTCTCATCCTCACCAAGGCAACACATAAATAAACTCGGCACGACATATTCCTTCATGCTTTTAATATAAATTCATGGCACGACATCACCCTTCGTGATTTTACACTCTTATCCTCACAATGCAATAAAATAAATACACGACATCACCCTTCGTGCTTTAAACTCTTCCTCATCCAAACAATATCAAGAACAACAATTTTGCAATGAAAATCAACAACATAAACCATAAGTCACAACATCCCGGCAAGGGAACAATAATAGAAATAAATACCGTCCCGGCAAGGGACACAACTATAATCAATATCGCTCAAGTGTATAATTTAACAAAATAATCCTCAACCGAACAATTAATCCACAATGTTCACAACCAAGTATTTCCATCAATTGAATAACCTCCAAAATGAAATTTGCTTCATAACACAATGAATATCGAAGAAAAACACATATATCATAAAAACTAACTCACGGGCATGCTTGAACACAACATATAGGTACTCGTCACCTCACCTATACGTTGAACATGGAATAAACACGTAACAAATAAGACTCAATACCTATTCTCCCAAGCTAAGTTATGCCAAACACTTACCTCGACTCCAACGATCAAATCAAGCCTCAAACACCGCTTTTCATTTTGAACCCGACTCCAAATCAATCGTATCTAGACATAATTGACTCAATAACATCGATAAATGCTAAATAATTCAATTCCAATGCTTAATTATAGATTTCCCAACATTCTTCTCAAAAGTCCAAAAATCGACCCCGGGCACACTTGGTCAAAACACGAGGTTCGGACCAAAACCCGATCACTCATTCACCCACGAGCCCGAATATATAATTTGTTTTGAAATGCGACCCCAAAACGAGGTCAAATTTCCAAATAATCAAAAAGCCCTAACTCTACCCAAATCCCTAATTTTCTACCCTTAATCTCATATTTTTATGCCTAGAATATAATGTGTGTTGATAAAATATGGAAGAAAACGAGTCAAAGATTACTTACCTAAGAGGTTATGGTGAAGAAGTTCTTCAAAAATTGCCTAAGAGGTGTGGAGAAGAAAGAGTTTGTGAAAAATGGTGAAAATCCCGTAACTATTCTGTTTTTGGACTTAAAAATTAACTGGGTAAACATTACTCTTCGCGTTCGTGGGTCCCTGGCCGCGTTCGCGAAGGGTTGGCTACTCAGACCTATGCGTTCGCGAGTGTGGGTCCGCGTTCGCACAGGGTAAAATACACCTAGTCCCCAGGTCCCCTCTCTACTCTGTGCGTTCACACACCCTTGAGTGTGTTCGCGGAGAGTAAGAATCTTGTGCTCCGCGTTGGTACTTGATGTGGTGCGTTCGCACAGAACAATCCCAGTCCCTCCCAAGACAGTGCTATGCATTCGCGATCGAACCTATGCGTTCGCATACCACAAATTACCAGACACCAGAAGACAACAATAAACACAAGATTTTTGAGTTCCAAAACACCCCGACACCTATCCAAAACTCACCCAAGCCCTCGGGGCTCAAAACCAATTATGCAAACGACCTCATAAACATCCTACAGACTTATTCGGATAATTAAACAACCAATATAACATCAAAAACAATGAATTAAACTCTAAAATACATGAAATTTCTCGAAACCTCCTTAAACTTCAAATTTTGCATTTTTGATCCGAATCACATCTAACGAAGTCCAATTCTTACCAAACTTCACAGACATAACAAATATATTATATTGGACCTGTACAGGGCTACGGGACCATAATACGGGCCCGATACCTCGGGTTTCACATATAATTTCATTTTCAAGAACCTTTATATTTTTCAGAAAACAATTTCCTTTAAAAATCCATTTCTCGAACTTGGGACCTTGCAATTCGATTCCGGGCATACGCCCAAGTCCCATTTTTTTGCTACAGACCCTCTGGGACCGTCAAATCACGGGTCCAGATCCGTTTACCGAAAATATTGACCGAAGTCAACTTTATTCAAATTTCAAAACCAAAATTATTGTTTTTATCAATTTTTTTCATAACGGCTTCCCGGCTACATGCCCGGCTGCACACGCAAATCGAGATGAGATAGAAGGAGGTTTTCACAACCTCGTAACACAAAATTAGCTAGAAATATTGATACGCTCAATTTACACCTTAAAAGAATGTAAGCAATCGTTGTCAAATATAGTAA
>MDKH01104954.1:0-11848 GCA_005239495.1 Nicotiana undulata
ATTGAATCAATGCTAAGCTCAAAGAAGGAGAATTAATAAGAAATCCTAAAATTAAGCATTCTTCAAGGTTTTTGGAATTTCGACCCCGGACCCGCTTGGTCCAAACACGAGGCTCGGACCAAAACCTGATCACCCATAACCCCACGAGTTAGAATATATAATTTATTTTAAAATCCGACCCCAAATTGGGGTTGAATTTCCCAAAATTCCCAATAACCTAACTCTACCCAAAATCCCTAATTTCTACTTTGATGTTAGGATTTTAGGCCTAGATTCTAGTGTGAAATCTTGTAAAAAGAAGTTAAGGAGTAAAGAAAATGAGTTAGAAATCACTTACAAATGTTTTGGAGAAGAATGAGTGTTTGGAAAATCGCCTCTTATGTTTTTACGGCTTTGAAATATAAAAATAACTGAAATTCCCGTATAATCATACCCATTTCTGGTCCCCCACTGCGGTCCACGAAAAATCAACCGCGGCCACGAAGACAAAAATCAAGAAAAGCTGAAGAAAACCCAAGAAAATGACTGCTGGGACATGCTTTAGTATTTTGGCCATAACATTCGCTACCGATGTTCACTTTACTTTTCTTTACCTTTCTAGAAACTAGACACGAAGGGCAACAACTTTCGTGATTGAATCATCTCAAAATTCCTTGTAGATCAAACGATATAAGCCTCCGAAGTCGGACCAGTGCCCAGCCCTCTACCGCGGCCCGCGAAAAATGGACCGCGGTCGCGAAGACCTTACTGCGGCCCGCGAAAAATGAACGGCGGACGCGGTGGGAAGTTTAGAGACCTGTACTCTACTGTATATTAAGACTAAAACATCTCGGGACCTACCCGAAACTCACCCGAGCCCTCGGAACCTCAAACCCAATGTACACACGACTTCAAAATCATCCTACGGACTTATTCGAGTAATGAAACCACCAATATAACATCAAAAACAATGAATTAAACTCCAAAATCTATAGAATTTTCTCAAACTTCATAAACTATCAAATTTTCCATTTTTTATCCGAAATTCGTCAAATCAAGTCCGTTTCACACCAAATTTTACAGACAACACATATTAACTATATCGAACCTGTTCTGGATGTCGGAACCTTAATACGGGCCCGTTATCACAGGTTTCACATCAAGGTTCATTTTCATAAGCCTTTATTATTTACAGAAAACAATTTTCTTTAAAAATTTATTTCTCGGACTTGGGTCCTCGGAATTCGATTCCGGGCATACGCCCAAGTCCCATATTTTCCTACGGACCTTTCGGGACCGTCAGATCACGGATCCGGGTCCGTTCACCAAAAATGTTGACCAAAGTCAACTTTATTCAATTAATTATCATAAATTCAACTCTTTATCAAGTTTCCACATAAAATCCTTCCGGCTACGCGCCCGGGCTGCGCACGCACATCGAGGTGAGATTGACGGAGGCTTTCGGGGCCTTGAAACACAGTCATAATTAAATGTAAATAAGATGACCTTTTGGGTCATCACACGCGGTGACCATTATCAGAGAGTGGGGAGTCTGAATCCCACCTCAATACGGACCGCGGTGCATTTTGTGCGGTCTGCGGTACCTTCTTTGTGGCCACACTTCATTTTGTGCGGTCTGCGGTCTGCTATTCTGCAATTCTTCCTTCAACTGCCTGCAATCTTATTCTTCACTGATTCATCTAATACTGTGATACTAACAAACTTAAACTGCATTCCACTTGCAGACAATGGTTCAATCACGAGGCAGCGGTAGAAAATAAGGAAAAGGTGAGTCCTCCCGGGGTAGAGGAAAGGGCATGATCAAATTGACTCCCCAAGTCCGGCAAGCTATCAAAGACACCAGGAAGACAATAAAAGCAATTGATAGAGCTGCTTCCCATTCGGGAAGTGAGTATGTGCCCTCCCCGGAGGCATCTGACGCAGACTCCGTGCCAGAGTATGTTCCTAATTGGCCGGAGAGGAAATGATTTAGAGATTCACCTCCGGGCACCCCTACTGCCCAAGCGTCAGTGCAAAACTCTTCTAAGTCGTCTGAGGTCTCAGCTGCAGGCAGTGACAATGCCTATTCTACCTCACCTACAGCCTCACTATCCGGTGAGGATCCCGTAGAAGAAGAAGAAGGGGGTGAGCCCTAAGTCGGAGGAGTGAAGAGAACTAGAAAACCGGAAGCATGGCAAGACAGGCTTGTAAGTGAACCGTCCTACCACAAGTTCAGAGAATGGTGGCCCGAGAGGAAGTTGATACCGGAGCGGAAATTCATTACAAAGGACCTCTTGCCTCACAACCCCAATGTGTTGAGGTAGTTCAGAGAGAGAGCTGGCTGGAACTATTTCACATTACAAGTGGTGGAGGCCAATGAGCACTTAGTCAAGGAGTTTTACACCAATGTTTCTCACATCAAAAAGGGAACTAAAGTGACTAAGGTGCGAAATTTGACAATAATGTTTGATGGAAAAACGATCAATGATTACCTGGACTTCCCGAAGGAGGATGAGGCATTATACTTAGAGAAGGTAGCCTTGGGGGAGGATACCCGTCCATTGTTAGCAGAGTACTTGTCAGTCCCAGGTACCACACCAGAATGGTTGACAGCGGGAGTAAAAATTCTGAGGAGAACCCTGAACTTTGAAGCAAAAGGGTGGGAGACGTTTGTGTGCAGCAGGCTAGACCCCACCTCTCACGAAAATTCTCTTCCTATCTCCCGAGATATATTGGTGGAATCGATCATGGCGGGGTACCCGATCAACATCGGGAATGTGATGTCCAGGGTGATTACACGAGTGGTACCCTTTCCAAATTTTCTAACCATGTACTTCGAGGATCAAGGGGTGGAAAAAAGGAAATTTGATGTGAAGATAAAGCCGAAGGCGCCCTTTTCCTGGTATAGCCTGCAGTGTGATGACAACCCTAAAGGCAAGAACCCTAAGGGCCAATCCACTGCTTCTATTGGCCAGTCTGAAGAGCCAGTAGTAGTAGTGGCTCCTACTTAGCCTCCTTCAGCCACCCCAGACATGGCTCCAAGACCCTCCACTTCTACAACCCCAGATATTCCCTCATCTGCGACATATCCTTTGACTGCCCACCGGTTGAGCTAGACCCTTGCTAGTATCAACAACTGGATGCAGGCAGCCACTTCTAAGCTGTTTGTACTCTCTACGACGGTGGCATCCCGGTCTGCACCTCCTCAGCCACAGGTCCCACAGTCAGTGGAGGACACTCTCAATGAGCTTCTGGACAACTAGAAGAAGCTCCTAGAGAACCAGAAATTGATCATGGACGTTGTTGGTTCTCATGGAAAAGCATTGAAGGAGCTTTCTAAGGAGACAAGGAAACTGAGAAAGACTCGTGCTTCCAAGGAGTCAGTGAAGAAGTTGAAAGTGGAGGTAGAGAAGTTGAAGGAAGATCACTAGCCTCTGTAGCTTTTATTGCATGACTCGGCTCCAGCAGCCCAACCTAAGCCCGAGTAGGAGACAGAGAGGCCAGCAAAGAGGAAGAGGGTAATTCCCCGTACTGCTGATGTTGTTATAGAGTTGGAGGACCCGCAGGGAGATTCCTCTAGTCAGACCCAGATTCCAGTACAGGCCTAGAACCCAATGGAGATACAAGTCCCAGTGGAGACACAGGTTACCGGGAGCCATCACAGGTTCTCGAGCAGTCCACGGACCCAAGGACCCAAATTCATGAGCCTATGCAGACGGAGGGCCAATATGGAGTTTCTTTTTACTCTCTCTTTTATTTTGAGCTATTTTTGATTAGTTAGCATTGAGGACAATGCTAACCTCATTTGAGGGGGTGGCCCTATTTGGATGATTGTATATATGACACTATTTCTGTTTTATTATGCTTTCTTTTTTACTTTTGGTATGTGCATAATTTTACCATTCTAGTTTACTTTTCGTACTTTGCAACTCTGGTCTGTATATAAAATTACCTTCTGATATATATATTTATTCCCCCATATGTATATTCGACTAAATCCTCTCTTGTATATATTTACTTTACTTTCCGCATTTTTCCTTTCATAGCTTCTTATTTTATTTTCATAGTTTTTTGTTTTGAATTTTTGCGTGCAATAAGCCTTTGGTTTTCTTAATGCAATGGTTCTTTCCAAAGGTGGAATTTGTGTGAACCGGGTGGCTCTTTACGATAATGAATGGCATGACAATATTCTTAAGGGTTTGAGTTTATTTCCTTTTTGCTTTTTGTGTAAATAGTAGCTAGTGAGTAATGGTGCCTCAATCAAAGCTTCACTTGGGCCTAACACATTTGCCTTTGATCCTATGGTCAAAAAATAAATTTTTGTATATAGGATGGTGAAAGTTGTGACCTTGAGACTCTTGTGTTGGCCGATAATCATCAAGTGGTTTTTCGGGACCATTGTGTTGCTCAAATCTTAGCTTAGGTCATTGTGGGCCCCTGACTCTGTTTCTTTAGATATCCCATAGCGTGTGTGGTGAGAATTTGAATTGAAAGTCCAAGTCCCAAGCCATTAGTCTAGAACTTGCCCTGAATGTTCGTCTAGGTGAAATCCTAAGTGTAGTTTGACTTGAGATGTGATTATAGGCTCTCCTTGATCCGCACGATGTCTTGAAAAATTCCATAGCCTACCGATGATAATATCCCTAGTCGACCTCTTTGAGCCTTAGACTTTTTCTTTCAAAAACCACAATACAAGCCTTTACCCGTTCTGACCCTCTCTTGGCACACTATCTTTCCTTATCACAAAGCAAAATCATAAGTTTTGGGGAGAGACGAGGACTGCAATAAAGTGGAAAAAGGTACAAAATGAAGAAAAGGAAAGGCAATGAAAAAGAAAGAAAATCAAAAAGTCAAAAAGAATGAACAATTTAGAAGAAATAAAGGGAATCAATAAAAGAAAAGATATGAAAGGTGTGGAACGTTTAGAAAGGAGAAAAAGGTTTGAAATGAACAAGAAAGAGTGACAGTGTGTCTCTCTAACCTCTCAGAAACTTAATGACTGAAAAAAGCAAGAGAATGTGTGCCAAAATGAAGCAAATGAAGTGCTTAAGGGAAGATGGAACCTACCTAGACCAAATATTTCCTTACCTTGAACCAAAAGCCTTCACTATATCTCCACAAAATCCCTATATGATCTTGAGTTGAATGAAGCTTACATTAGCGGTGACTCACATAAGGGGAAAGCTTATGGTACTTAGAGCCGGACTTGAGACCTTTCTTTGAGAGAGATGAGCATGTTTCCATTATCCTCATTCTGAGTGCAACAATCTAAAAGTGAGGTTTTCTTAGGGAGAGTTGAGGAGTATTAGTTTGGGTTCCACAATGACCAAAGTAGTAGAAAGAGTTTCTTTGATGGGTTGAGTCAAATCTTGATGCTCTTGTGTCGCACTAAATCCATGGTGTTTAGAAGGTCGAATGTTGTTAATGATTCATTTGAATTGAGGGCAATTGTTAGTCCCAATTGATGCTAGAAGAGGTCACTTTAGGCAGCTTAATTTTCTTGGATTTACTCTTAAGAGGTGGGGTTTATTTGTTTGCTTGAGGACAAACAAAAGCTTAAGTTTGGGGGAGTTGATAACTAAGGATTATAGTTCATTTTACACTCCTTCTTGCTTGAGTTTTGATTTAAAATGTACACAAAATAGTCCCAAAGGCTTACATGTTGTACTTGTTTGCAGGTTTTGGTCAAAAGGGTGACAATTAATCAAAATCGGCTCAAAAAGGAGTGAAACATGCACAAGTACCAAGAACAAGTCCAAGCACAGTGCAATAGATCCACTGCGGCCGCATCCCATTAAGTGCGGTCCGCAGTGAAGAGACACAGAGAGGCATATTTTGGAAACTCAAGCACTGCGGCCGCAAAGCATTATGTGCGGACCACAGTGGCCTCACCGCGGCCGCAATCAAGTTTGTGCGGTCCGCAAAGATCAGGTTCAGAGAGTTTGGATTTTGGAAGAAAAAGCCAATGCGGTCTGCGATCCTTTTTATGCGGACCGCAGTAAGAGCCACCGCGGGGTCAGAGAGCGGAAGTTTGAAGCCAAAAAGCCTCATTGCGACCGCACTCCATTTCTTGCGGTCTGTAGTACCCCCCCGCAGGGGTATTTTTTCCAGAAAATTCGGCCTAGTATAAATACTTTCTTTTCCCATTTTTATGGAGGTTTTGGTACTCTAACTTCGAGAAGAGCTCGTGAACGGCTGTATTAGACCATTTTGAGTAATTTTATAGTTGGTTTATCATTGAATCTTCAATTATTAGTTTGTAATCAAATCTTATGGGTTATTCTTCATCTATTCCTTTGTTTTCTTTCACCATTATGAGTAGCTAGACCCATTAGCTAGGGTTGTGGCTCAACCCTAGTGTGGGTATTTGATGGGTCTTTTGATTTAAGGCTTAGATGTTTATGGGTAGTTGATATTTGGACTGATTTATGTTTTACATGTTAAATTAGTGGTTGCAAACACTAATTTGTGCCTATTTGACTTGGGTTCTTCTTGAGAAAGAGAACTTGAGTTTAGGAAAATCAGTCCAACAAGGAATTGGGGTGTAATCAAGAGATTGATAGTCCCAATTAAAGGGTTAAACCTAGAGATAGTAATACCCGATTTGAGCCTTTATTGCTTGCATAATTTTGACACCCAATTGGACTTGAGGAAGTCAATTAGGTTAAATTCACTCAAGCTACCGAGAGATATAGAGTGAGTAATTCCGAGCATTGGCTATATCACAATCCCCAACATAACGTCTTTGCCTTAGGCTTTATATCCCCTCAAGTATTCACCTAGGAGAAAGTCACAGCCCTAGTCCCTTTATCTATTGAGAAAACATCCAAAACGATATTAGTCAGCTAGTTCGTAATTTCAACTAGACTAAACCGTAGTTTAATCACCAAACCATTTGATGAGAAGTTCAATTGAGAACACAACGCGCTACTAGATCACTTAGACACTCAACTCCAACATATATAGCTCCCTGTGAAATTCGATCCCGACCCCTTCGGGTAAAAGTTACATTGACCCCCGTACTTGCTACTCTTTAGTAGTATAGGCGGAAGCCGATCAGTGCACCCCAAGGTTGAACACTAGGCCTAATAAATCCCTTATCAAGTAGTTCCCAAAGTTGTTCCTTCAATTCCTTCAACTCTGCTGGTGCCATAGAATACGGTGGAATAGAGATGGGCTGAGTGCCCAGCACCAATATACAAAAATCAATGTCCCTGTCAGGTGGCATATCCGGTAGGTCTACAGGAAACACATCTAGAAAGTCTCTCACTACCAGAACAGACTCAACGGTAGGAGTATCAGCATCAACATCCTTCACAAAGGCCAAATATACCAGACATGCCTTCCCAACCATCTGTTGGGCCTTGAGATATGAAATCACTCTACTAGGAACATAGTCCAGGGAGCCCCTCCACTCAACCCTAGGAAATCCTGGCATCGCCAACATCATAGTCTTAGAGTGACAATCTTGAATAGTGTGACATGGTGAAAATCAATCCATGCCAAAAATCATGTTGAAATCAATCATGCTAAGCAATAAAAAATCAACTCTCGTCTCTAATCCTCCAATAGTCACTATACACGATCGGTATCCGGTCCATAATAATAGAATCACTCACCGACGTAGATACATGAATAAGCATAACTAAAGAATCATGGGGCATGCCCAAATATCAAGCAAAGTATGATGAAATATATGAATAATTGGAATCAGGGTCAAACAATACTGAAGCATCAATGTGGCATAATGAAACAATACATGTGATCACGGCATCAGAGGCGACTACCTCTGGCCTGGCTGGAAATGCGTAACAACGGGACTGACCACCACGTGATCAACCTTCCCCTCTAGGGAGACCTCGAGCTGATTGGGCCCACCACGAGCTGTCTGTTCAGGTGGTGAAGCTGCTAGTGCTGGAATCATAGGCTAAGAGCTCTGCTGTGGAACCCTACCCAATAGTCTGAGACAAACTCTCTTGAGATGACTCAAGTCTCCAAACTCATAGCAACCCCTCCTGACAAGCTTCTAACCCTGATCACCTGAAAAACTGCTTGTGAAAAGTGGAGTAGATGGGGCACAATAAGAACTTTGTGTCGGCAATGCACTGAATGATGGCTGAGCTAGGCAGGGACTATAGCAACCGTGGCTAACTGAATAACCACAAGGAACATGGCGAGCTGCCTCAATGGGTCTGGGAGAACAACCTCTGCTGTAGTAGGACTGGCCTCCATATGAGGCATTGCAAAAACCACCTGAACCATGAGGCCTCTTGGCCTCCCTTTCCTCATGCTCCTACATGCAAACCAGCACTAAGCATCAAGCAATATCAACTGCCTTGTCAAACCTCACACCCGTCGCAACCTCAAGAGGAATTAATGAACCCCCTAATCTTCTCTCTCTTAGTGGTAACCTGGGTGTCGTGATGCCAAGATAGAACTATGTGTGGGTGATGCGGTACGTATTTTTTGGACAGAACGGTGCGTTGGACAGTGAAGGAAATTTTTGGAAGAGCTGGGCATTTTCTGCGGTCCATTATGCAGTCGCAAAACTGATCTCTGGACCACAGATCTGCCGCAGAGTGAAGCAAAGAACTAGGCAAAGTTTTGACATTGTTATACGGTCACTTATGCGACTGAATAATCATTTCGCCGGCCGCACACCCAATTCAAATCCAACATGAAGATTTCCAGAAGAGAGGGCTCTACGGCATATTGTGCGACCGCATAACTGGTCTGCGGACCGCAGACCTGCCGGAGACCTTACTCAAACAACCCAATTTTGGGACCCTTTCTACAGTCCCTTTTGGGGCCCGCATACTTGTTTTGCGGTCCGATCTGTGATTGCTGACCCGGTTTCGTAGAGTTTATGTTTGAGAAAATTTACCCGATCCTTTTTTCATAAAAACAATTGTGGGTTAATTTAGCTGGTCCTAACTTATATTTAGAGAGAGAGGAGTGATCTAGAGTGAGAGGGGAAGTTACTTTTTACAGTGTAGTCTGCTTAGCTATATATAAGGAAGAGAAGAAAAGAAAGCAAGTTATACAAATTCTTTTGGTTAAAGGGGCTGCCTTTCAAGATAAGTTTCTTCATGTGGAGATTGTGGAAGGCAAAGTTACCATTGGATGGTTGGTTTCCAAGGCTGGGATATTTAAGAACATCAAGGTGTTGTGCTGTAGGAATCCTAAAAAAGATACACTGCCTCATGTGTTTCTAACATCACCAGTTGCAAGATATGTTTGGAATTATTATGGTGCACATGCAGCGTTTAGAACAGATGGGAAGCAACTTGTGCAAGTGATAAATGAATAGTGGAGCAAAAATGTTAATACAAGTTTGAAGGCAGTATATCAAGTTATGCCAAGTTTGATTGTTTGACACTTGTGGAAGAAGAGAAATTCCGGAATACATGGGAAGAGTGTCTAAAAATAGATTGATCTTTCAAATCTCATCCTCAATCCAAATGCTGCTAAAGGTGAGAAGACCAGGCGCTTTAAGGGTGTTACTGCAAACTGGCAAGACTTGCATGAGAAACTATCACAACATGTTCCTAAATTGAGGTATATTAAGGTATTGTAGGAATTACCTCTCGTGGGGTGGATAAAATGCAATATTGATAGGGCATGTAGAGGTGTTAATGGAGGAGCATCATATGGTTTCTGTATAAGGGATGGAATAGGAGATATTATTTATGCACATACAGATGCAGTTGAGGATTAAACAAATAATGTAGCTGAGGCCCAGGCCATTTTGGAGGCTAATGTAGCTGAGGTACAAGCCATTCTGGAGAATCTAAGGTATATAACTCAATGTAATTTCCTCCATGCATAATTGAAACTTATTCTTTACTTATGAAGAGAGTGCTAGATGAAGTTTGGGAACCACCTTACAGCACTGCTAATCAAGTGGATGAAATCAAAACACTATTGTCTAAGGGTGCTTTTCAGGTATTTCATGTGTTGAAGGAAAGTAACAACTTAACTGATCATTTAACTAATTCGACACTGGATGAGCTGCACATTGTACAGGTGCATTCCTTTTGGGAACTAGACACACAAGGGAGAAGGATATTGAATAATGACAAGCTTCAAATACCCTACATAATGGTAAGAACTGCCAAGCCAAATACTAATTAATGATGGAGTTGGAAGATAAGATGAAGAGTAAGGGGGAGTATATTGTAGCTAAGAGGAGGAGGAGAATGTATCATGGAAGAATGAGACAAACTATAGGGGATGTAGATCACATTACAGTTCCAACTCAAATCCTTATGGAGGAGAGAAAGAAGGAGTTTTTCTCTAACATGTTTTCTGATTTTCTAGGCACTTTGGAGGGGGATTGGCTCAATGTTTTGGCCAAACCTATTAGTGTGGTATTAGTGTATTTGATACGCATTCCCTATATATGCAAAAACTACTTAGGTCAGCCTAAAAGCATACTTAATAAAGCAAAAAGAAGGTTGCACATTAGCCTTAACATTTGGATCCACATACACGCCCAAGATGATGGAAACGAGGAAGATTATTGTAACGACCCGGTCAGTCGTTACGTAGAACCTGCATTATAATTACTGTATTTGACTTGTCATAGGTTGGTTATTCCATTATGGATGTGTTGAAGTTGATAGGCTTGGAATCGGAGTGGTTAAATGAGAATTCAGTCACTTAGTCCTTAAGAATAACCTTAAAATGAGAAAAAGTCAACTAAGAGTTTACTTATTGGTAAACGACTCCAGAATGTGAATTTTAAAACTCGAATAGCTTCGTTAGGTGATTTGGGACTTAGGAGTGTGTCCGGAATAATTTTGTGATGCCCGGTGTAGTATTAGGCTTGAATTGGCGAAAGTTAGTTTTTGGAGATTTCCGGTCGGCAGTGGAAAATAGGCTAGCAGGGTTGGAATGGAATTCCGACAGTTGGAGCAGGTTCGTAATGTCATTTTGGACTTGTCCGCAAAATTTCAGGTCAATCGGAGTTGATTTGGATAGTTTCGGCATCATTGGTGAATTTTAGAAATTTCAAAGTTCTTAGGCCTGAATCCGAGGTAAAATTGGTGTTTTGATCTTAGTTTTGGTGTTTTGAGAGTGCAACTAAGTTTGAATGATCATATGGGATGTGTTGGTAAATTTAGTTGAGGTCTCGAGGGCCTCGGGACGACTTCGGATGGTTAACGGAATTTAACTTGGCCATTTCAAGAATGTTTCGACGTCGTTCTTCAAGAATAAGTGGTACCACACTAAGAAAATGAGCTCCAAATTCAGTTTCAATTGAAGCATTAGATCCGTATCGAAATTTCGGAGCCATAGCAAAAAGAATCGTTGAATTTGGACATCGTATGAGAGAGTTATGCGCATTTTAGTGACGGGGAAAACAATTTTTCCATCGTCAGCGCCTTGGGGAGCGCCTGGCGCTGGTCAGGGCGCCGTGACTTTATTTTTGCTACTGTAATCAGCGCCACGGGCAGCGCCCAGCGCCACCTGTGGCGCCCGAAACGTAAAACTCTATAAAACGAGGGTTTTTGGCCATTTTTAACAAAAATAGAGTTTGGGGAGCTCGGTTTTGGCGATTTTTGAAGAGGGAAATCCTTGTTCTTCATAGAAGTATGTATTTTGATCATTAAAACTCATTTATGGATGATTATAGAACACAATACCAGTGTAAAATCCGTGAAAATCATTAGAAAAATTGGATTTTAGGGCCTGAGATTATGAGACCTTTAGGGGTCAAACGGACTCCGATTTTGGTGTTCTTTATATGTATGGATTCGGGAGAAGATGAAGAACACTTTTCTGTAAAAACTTCAGAGTTTCAGGATGCGGGCCCGGGGGTCGGGTTTTGCCCGGTTTCGGATTTTTGAGTAAATTTCGATACTTT
>ML297754.1:20280-33308 GCA_005239495.1 Nicotiana undulata
AAAAAAAAAAAAAAAAGGGGGGGGGGGGGGGGGGGAGGGGGACATACCTTAGCAATAATATCGTTTTATGTATGATATGTTCCAATTGCTCGGTAGTTGTTCTCTGTTCACTGTGCCAAGCTTGTAGGATCCTTTTCCGGCGACTTCGAGAATCTGGTATGGTCCTTCCTAGTTTGGGCCCAGTTTTCCTTCTTTCGGATTTCGGTGTTGAGGGTGACTTAGTACCAAGTCCCCGATGTTAAAATGTCTAAGATTGGCTCTCCTATTATAGTACCTTTCGATCTGTTGTTTTTGAGCGGCCAATCGAACGAGCATCCAAAAATTCTAGGCTCGTATTCATGGCCTCATTATTCGACTCTTCTATTGCATATCAGAACTTGATGCTAGGTTCTCCGGCCTTGACCGAAATTAGAGCTTCTGCGCCATAGACTAATGAGAACAGGGTGACCCTGGTACTAGACTTCGACGTTGTGCGGTATGCCCAGAGAACCTGGGGTAGTATCTCTCTCCACTTTCCTTTAGCGCCGGCCAATCTCCTCTTGAGATTCTGAATGATAGTTTTGTTGGTCGATTCGGCTTGTCTGCTCCCGCTGGGATGATAAGGTGTTGATAGGATCCTTTTGATCTTGTGATGCTCGAGAAATTTAGTTATTGTGCTGCAGATGGATTGTTTCCCATTATCACATACAATCTCGGAGGTCATCCCAAATTGACATATAATGTGGTCCCAAATAAAGTTATGACTTCATTTTCACTAACTTTCTCGAAAGCATGTGCTTCAACCCACTTAGAGAAATAATGAGTTATAAACAAAATAAATTGAGCCTTACCTGGGGCCGACGGAAGAGGGCCAACAATGTCTATTCCCCATTTAATGAACGTCCATGGGGATATGACCGAATGGAGTAGTTCCCCAGGTTGATGAATCGTTAGGGAATGCCTTTGGCATTTGTCGCATTTTCTAACGAACGCCTTTGCATCCTTATACATATTGGTCCACTAGTACCCTACTCTGATTACTTTGTGAACCAATGACTCGGTACCAAAATGATTTCCACAAGTGCCCTCGTGAACTTCCCACAGGACGTATTCGGTGTCTCCCAGCCCCAGACATATTGCCAACGGTCCATCGAACATCCTTCTAAATAGCGTTTCGTCTTCAGACAAAGTAAATTAGGTTGCCTTTGTGCGTAGATCTCTCAACTCCTTGGGATCTGATGGAAGCTTCATGTTCTTTAAGTACTTTATGTACTTATTTATCCAATCCTAGGTTAAACTTGTGGAGTTTATCTCTGCGTGGCCTTCTTTGATCACCGATCTCATGATTTTTACAACAATCCCCAAGTTGAGCTTGTCGTCTTCGACCGACGAACCTAAGTTTGCAAGAGCGTTGGTCTCATTGTTCTGTTCTCGAGGTACATGTTGCAAGGTCCATTCCTTGAATCGATGTAGATTCACATGTAGTTTATCCAAGTACCTCTGCATTCGGTCTTCTCGAACTTCAAAAGTCATGTTAACTTGGTTTACCACGAGGAGGGAATCACACTTGGCCTCTATGACCTCTGCTCCCAAGCTTTTAGCTAGTTCGAGACCTGCAATCATGGCCTCAAGCTCGACCTCATTGTTAGTCAACTTTGTAGTTCTGATAGTCTGTCGAACTACATTACCTATGGGTGGTTTTAGTAGAATGCATAGCCCGGACCCCTTCGCGTTCGAAGCACCGTCCGTAAAGAGGGTAGACTCCCGAAGATGTACCTAATTTTATTAGTAGTTCTTTTTCAATCTCGGGTACGAGGGCCAGCGTGAAGGAAACCACAAAGTCTACCAAGATTTGAGACTTCATGGCGGTTTGGGGTCGATATTCAATATCTTACCCACTAATTTCCACGGCCCATTTGGCCAATCGACCCGAAAGCTCGTGTTTGTGCAAAATATTTCGAAGAGGATAAGTTGTTACAACACACATTGGATGACACTGAAAATATGGTTTTAGTTTCCTAGAGGCGCTTATTAAAGCCATAGCTAATTTTTCTAAGTATGGATATCTGGTTTCGGCCTCACCTAAGGTCCGACTAATAGATAGAGAATTGAGTACCTTGTTCTTCTCGGAACGGGAATTCACTTACCGTTGTCTCCGAGACTGCCAAGTACAAGTAAAGTTGTTCTTCAACTTTTGGGGTGTGAAGCAGCGGCGGGATCGATAAATACCGCTTTGGTTCCTCCAAGGTCTTCTGACATTCCGGAGTCCATGTAAAATTACTCTTCTTCTTAAGCAGCGAGAAGAATCAGTGACTCCTATCTGAGGATCTCGAAATGAATCGCCCTAGGGCGGCTATCCGCCCTGTTAGCCTCTGTACGACCTTTACATTATACTACCGTGATATCCTCGATAGATTTGATTTTATCAGGGTTCATTTCGATTCCCCGATTGGACACCATGAAGCCATGAAACTTTCCCGAGCTAACCCCGAATGCACACTTTTCTGGGTTGAGCTTTATATTGTACTTCCTCAGTATATCGAGAGTTTCCTGCAAATGCTTTAAATGGTCCTCCACTCGCTGGGACTTAACTACCATATCATCAATATAAACTTCCATTTATTTTCCTATTTGTTCTTTGAACATTCGGTTTCCTAGGCGTTGATAAGTTGCACCAGCATTTTTTAGACCAAACGACATTACATTATAACAGTATGTGCCATAATTAGTGATAAACGGGGTCTTTTCCTGATCCTACGGGTTCATCTGTATTTGGTTGTACCTAGAGTAGGCATCGAGAAAACTGAGAATCTCGTGGTCGGCCGTGGCATCGATCATACGATCGATATTAGGCAAAGGACAAGAATCCTTAAGGGCATACTTTATTCAGGTCTTTATAATCTACACGCATTCTAAGTTTGTTTCCCTTCTTAGGGACTACCACTACGTTCGCTAACCATTTGGGATACTTTACTTCCCGAAAGTATCCTATTTTGAGAAGTTTGGTTACCTCGTCCTTGATGAATGCATGCTTAACCTTGGACTAGGGCATTCTTTTTTGCTTCACCGGATGAATCCTCGGGTCTAGGCTTAGTTTATGGGTAGTGATTTCCAGTGGGATCCCTGTCATATCAAGATGGAACCAAGCAAAGCAATCCATGTTAGCTAAAAGGAATTGAATAAGTTTTATCCTGAGCTCGGGGGTTAACCCCGTGCCCGGGTATGCCTTTCCTTCGGGCAGATACTCGATCGGTATGACTTGTTCCAGCTCTTTGACCGTTGACTTGGTGGCGTTGAAGTCATCGGGGATTATGAAGTATCGAGGGATCCAATAGTCATCATCCTCTTCGGTCCTTTGCCTCTCCGATTAGGTCGAGGCTGGTGTCTGTGGTTGCTATTTGACCTCCTGTTGTCACTGCGAATCTGATCCCTTTGCTGATGAGAGTGCCGATATCGGTATTACTTCGTCGGATGAAAACGTCTCCTTGGAGGCGGGTTGTTCCCCGTATACCGTTCTGACTCCCTCCGATGTTGGGAACTTCAGAACTTGGTGAAGGGTCGAGGGTACTGCCCTCATGTTATGGATCCATGGCCTTCCGAACAGGGTGTTGTACCTCATGTCAGCCTCTATCACATGGAACTTTGTTTCTTGGATGGTCCCAGCTACGTTCACTAGCAAAGTAATTTCACCTTTGGTGGTTTCGCATGCCATGTTGAAGCTGTTAAGTACTCGGGTTGTAGGCACAACTTGATCCTTTAGGCTGAGATGTTCTACTACCCTCGATCGAATAATGGTGGCCGAGCTACCTGGATCAACCAAAACACGTTTAGCTTGAGTTTTATTCATAAGAACATATATTACCAGTGTGTCGTTTTGAGGTTGTAAGATCCCCTCTGCATCGTCGTCGTTTAAAGACAAGGTCCCTTCCGGTACACAATCTCGAGTTCGTTTTTCCCTCATGATCGATACCTTGGTGCGTTTGAATACGGGCCTCTGAGGATATCGACCCCTCGAACAATCATGTGGATTACGTGTTGTGGCTCCTCTTGATCATTTTGTCTGTTTCAATCTCTGTTCTTGAAGTAGTTCTTAGCCCGATCACTTAAGAATTCTCGAAGATGCCCCTCGTTGAACAAACGACCTACCTCCTCCCTCAGTTATCTGCAATCTTCTGTTCTATAACCATGGGTGCCATGATACTTGCACATTTTATTAGGATTTCTCTGGGCGGGATCAGTCTGTAGAGGTCGAGGCCACCTAGTGTCCTTGATGTGCCCGATGGCTAATACAATAGTTGATGCATCAACGTTGAAGTTGTATTCTCATAGTCGTGGCACTTATTTGGGCTCGACATTCCTGTAGAAACCGATCTTACTCATGATCCCTCAAGAGCTCTGTCCTCGATCGTTTCTTCTATCATTTCGAACGGGGTTGCGTCCAGGCCCGTTGTTTCTCTGATCTCCACCATATGGCTGATATCGATATCTATTTGACTGTGGTTCCCGGTCAATATCCCTTCTAACTTTGTCGACGGGCCCGATTGGATAAACGGACTCGGAAGGAGTCCCCAATCGGTCGTCCTCGACCCTACTCTTTGACTGGTACGGATTATGCACATCGGCCCAGGTGACAACTGGATATTCGATCAAGTTCGGCTTTAACTGTTGCAAGGCCACCAAACTTCGTATGTTCAGCCCTTGGTTGAAAGCCTGAACGGCCTAATCATCGGCAACCGGGGGTAAATCCATACGTTCCATTTGGAACCTAGATATGAACTCCCTAAGCATCTCGTTGTCTTTCTGCTTCACTTTGAAGAGGTCTGACTTCCTAGTCTCGACCTTTATGGCTCCGGCGTGTGCTTTGATGAAGAAATCTGCGAGCATGGCGAAAGAATCAATGGAGTTAGGTGGCAGGTTATGGTACCATACCATCGCTCTCTTTGATAAGGTCTCCCGGAATTTCTTTAGCAATACGTACTCGATCCCATCGTCCTCTAGATCGTTCCCCTTAATTGCGCAGTTACATGTTTGTTGGGGTCGGTAGTTCCATTGTACTTGGGAATTTATGGCATGCAGAATATTTTTGGAAAGTAGCTGCAAAAAATAAAGCAAACCAATGTAATGCGCAACTTTGGCTAGGTCGCCCTCAAACCAACTAGGTATGTTATTGAAAAGTATGAATTGAACAGCAGAGTAAGAATGCTTAAGAGATAAAGTATTATATACTGCTTTGTTATGCATGAATGAGATGTTTACAAAATGTTAGAACCCCCTTTATATAGTATAGGAATTCTACTTATGGTACAATTCTAAATACAGAAGGAAAACCACGATTAGCTAATTAACCGGTCTTGTCTTGATACGTGCCGAGATTTCCGCCACGATCCTTGCCCGGTCACCGGTAACTCGGCTTTCTGTTATTGGACTCAGCAAGTTTCCTTCGATCTCGCTCGATCTCCATCTTGCTTGCTCTCGATCAAGGCTGGTCTCGATTTCGATCGGTCCCTGAATCACGAGCTTGACAATATATCTTCATGTCACGACCCAATATAACTTGGGATCGAACCTTGGCATGTCGCTCCGGTCTTGATTAGCCATACAAAATCGGGCAAGCCTGATTTTGACCGTATATAATATGCTCCCTCCGTTCACTTTTACTTGTACACTATAAACTTTGCACACCCCTTAAGAAATAATAAATGAAGTGTATAATTTACCATGATACTCATATTAATTGATGCATATTGTTAATGGATTTGAGAAAATAATTTGAAATGAGTAATTAATATTGTAGATATAACAAGAAAAAAGAAATTGTCTTCTCTTGACATGCTAAAATTGACAATTAAAATTGAAAATTTATTTTTAAAATATTGGACAAGTAAAAGTGAGCGGAGTAGCACAATTCCTCTCACTCAACTCATCTTTGATTTAATGCCGTGAACACGCGTTTAGCATGCATATGTTTTATTTTCTTATCTTATTATTAGGCAAAGCACACTGACCGCAATAAAGTGGCAAGAACGGGTTGTAAGGTACTCAGATTCTTCGTAAAAGCGGAACAGGTTGAACAAGAGGCCAAACATGCAATAAATGTTGCATTCTAAGAAACTGGGGGTAGCGGCACAGTATAGGCCAAAAGTTACTTTTATGTCCAAATTTGATTTGCAAATAACAAATGTTTGACAAATAAATAAAATGATGCTCTAGCAAACCACAAATGTTTGATACAGAGAATTTCACTTTATTATAGTTATTAAATTACTCTCTCTGTTAAGATTCCTGGAACGGGCACGAGCTTTGCAAAACAATCGGGAATGGGCATTGGCAGAGGTAAATGAGTTGGGGAAAGAAAATAGCACGTGAACAACGCCCGACACCTCATCTTCTTCATGCCATAACCACGTGCTCCTTTATGTTCTACCGCACGTAAATGTCTTCGGTAGAAACGGACCCAAAATTTTGAAGATTAGAGGCTCATTTTTTAATTCAATCAAAATCTGCTTTATATATAAGATATTCATTACTAATATATTACTATATTCTAAGAATATACATATTATATTAAATTTTTACGAAATTTACGGGTGCGTGTAACCCCTCTCGTAGCATAAGTCCACCTCTGGTCTACAGAAGAAGAAGGAAAAAGGTTTTACGCCTCCGTCTCAACTTACGTATTTTGCTCGATAATATAGACGTCGGCCACCACTCCATTTATTATGATTCAGTCTAAGATGTAGTATAACTACATGTCCATATGATAGACTGACAATATTGTCCTATCATTTGAATTATCTAGGACTACACTCATCTGACATCATCTTCTGTTGGCAGGGAATTGGGGATGGACCTGCTGCACGTAGGAGCCCATTTCTTGAGCCCAAGCGTTTCACCGTTGTTTAGAATCTCAACATTTGGAAAGGATAAAAAGAATAGGATTCGAGCCGTGGAAACAACTCTTGTATACATACAAAGTAAGCTTGCGTAAGATTATTGTGGTTCAACCCTTCCTCGGATTTCGTATATAGCGGAAACTTAGTGCACCGAATTGCCTTTTTTGAAAAAATGAAAGGGAGGAACTCGACAATCACTCCACATTATTTTGTCTTTTTTGTTTTAATCATCCGGTATACGATATCCATGGACCCGAATAATCTTCACATAGTAGAAACCCACCTAGAGAAGTAGCAACTCTCTCTTATAGTAGAATGACTCAATTCTAGGATTAGGATTCCAAATCGGAGACCTTTAGATATTGATTTTCAAACCGGAAACTAGTAGCATTTTTAAAGAACAATTGTACCCTTCAAGCGTACCAACGTTATCCTATCAATAAACAGAACCAATTACAGTAAGTTCAACACAAGAGCGTGCTGCTTTACAGCAACAACTATCACATCACTGAGATAAATCATGCTTGTAAGGGCAGACGGAGCACTAGAATATGAACAATTAATAGCCCGTTTGGCCAAGCTTTAAAAATCAGCTTATTTTGAGAAGTATTTTTCTCAAAAGTACTTTTAAAAAAAGTGTCTTTGGTGAGAATTCATTTATGTTTGGCTAATTAATTTGAAAAACACTTTTAAGTAATAATTAGTGTTTGACCAAACTTTTAAAAACTACTTCTAAGAGCCCGTTTGGACATACAAATTTCTTACTTCTTTCCAAAACATTTTTTGAAAACAATATTTGGTTATCAAATTGAACATCTTTTTCCCAATTTCACTTAAAAATGCATTTTCAAATTTGAAAAATTGGTTCTTACCACTTTTTTAATTGAAAATGCATTATCATTAGTTTTTAATTTTACAAATTTACCCTGTACTTTTAAAATTTATACAATGTCCCCAACATTTATTAACCTACAACCCACAGAAACACAAAACGTGCATGTCTTTTAAATTCTTGGTGATGCAAGCAGCCAATTAATCCATCTTTTGTTTTTATTTTATCTTTTAAAATAGGTAGGTTTTATTGAATTTTTGATACACCCCAATATTAAAAAAGAACTTGTTCATATTCATGTTATTTTT
The DNA here is from genome assembly GCA_005239495.1 of Nicotiana undulata. Classification (NCBI taxonomy): domain Eukaryota; kingdom Viridiplantae; phylum Streptophyta; class Magnoliopsida; order Solanales; family Solanaceae; genus Nicotiana; species Nicotiana undulata. The sequence continues at coordinate 28,293 of ML297754.1, forward strand.
GGCTTAAATTCTTTCTCTGTGTATTAGTAGAATTAGAAAATGTGATATTGCATCTTCTATGTTGAACAATAACAATTTGATTGTTTATTTCAGAGGAAAAAACTTAGATAGTCCTTTAAGTATGGGTAGAGGAATATTTTTGTCCTTTATCTATACTAGTGACTATAAAATATCCTTTAACTTTGTAAAAGTGGACAGTTTTGATCTATTCCTCATAAAGTTACTAAAACTAACGGAAGTTTTCTTTTACGATGATGAGTGGCAATGTGGAAGATGCAAACGAGAATTTGCTTATGAGAAGAGAGAATGGTACTTTTGATATTTTGGTTAATGCTCAAAGAATTTTTCTGAAATTGATTCTTCTTCTTCCGGGAATTTTATGAGAAACGACGGATGAAGGAGATATCAGTAAGTGTGGAGTTTTAAATTATTTACTTTTGTAATCCCTTTTCTGTTTTATGTTTCTTTTCAATTAAAACTGTGTATATAAAAAAATTAAAGGTTAAATCTTTAATAACAGAAATTTAGTTTGACATTTATGTAATCCAATATCCCAAGAGATGCGAACTATGATCTATGTGTTTTACTTACGTTGGGTTAAAGAACGAAAGATAGGAAACTTTCGTAAAATCCTAAATTTGCTATGCATTTTGGTCTTTTACTTGTTATGTATTTTCTAAAAAGGAGAGTTTTGGTTTGCAGTAATTCTTCACAGTTCACAACGCACTGCAACTGCAAGGAAGAGATGGTCCTCTTCTCTTTCTTTAATTTAGTTTAACTCTTGCCGCTGATTTTAGGCATTTCCCGTTAGTTTTAGTAACACTGTTAAGACATAAACCAAAACTGTCCACTTTTACAAAGATAAAAGATGTTATATATTCACTAGTATAGATGATGGACAAAAATACTTCTATGCCCATACTTAAGGGACTATCTTAGTCTTTCCCTCGTTTATTTCAAGTAGGATAATCAAATTGGGGTGATTTTGATATATTTTACAAGTTGTGAGGTATATATCATATTTCATGATTTTGAAAAGAAAGCATCCAAATATGTTACAAATATTATAATCAAACACAAACTTCATCTTCAATTGAAATTCCAAATTCCAAATAGAAATTTGAAATGCATGGCCAAACGCCTACTAAGTGTATTTTTTTTTAAAATGCTTCTCAGAAAAGTACTTTTGGAGATAAACTATTTTTTCCTGCTTCTCCTCAAAATCACTTTTTTCCTTCCAAAAGCTTGGCCAAACACCTCAATTTTTGGCCAAAAGTGCTTTTGGCAACAAAAAAAGCACTTTAAGCCAAAAAAAAGCTTGGCCAAACAGGCTATAACCCTGTAGCACCAGATGATTCATCCAGATCCAATTTGAAGTTTTGAACAGTCATAGCTACTATTCATCGTAGTATCATGGTTTCATATCGAAGGACCTTTCCATGAAGGACCCATTGGTGACCGGAGAAAAACATAGGTGAATCCTAACCCAATTCCTTCTAACAGGAAGAGAAACCAATGATTAAATTGCAGTGCTACAGCATATTACTCTACAAATAAGTCATCTTGCCCCAACAGAATTACAGAACAGCAGTAGCACCCGTCTTCAGATCGTCACAAGATAAGACAGGTGGAAGAACAATAACCAACATTCAGCAAATCCTTTTATTTTATAAATTAAGCAAAAAAATTCAGTGTATCTTTGACAAACAAACTCAGCGGTATAGGCTTTCAGATCTCAGATTCTCTGCAATCTCAGTTTCCCATCGATCTCCATTCTCAAGAAGCTTCTCCTTGTCGTAAAGGAGTTCCTGATGCATACAATAAATTAGTCAAGTCCAGTAATCACAATTTATTTATTTCAAATTTGTGCTTAGAAACAACTACTACCTCCGGTTCACAATAAGTTACCAGTTTCCTTTTAGCACGCCCATTAAGAAAATACTAAATTCTATACAAAAATACCTACTATGACTAAACTACCCCTAATTAAACATTTAATGTGAGGAGTAAGAAAACATTTTAGGGATATGTACATAGGGGTAATTTTGTAAAAATAAATTGAATTATTTCTTGATTACATAACTGGACACTTATTTTGAACCAAAATGAAAAAGGAAATTGGTCACTTATTGTGAACCGGAGGGAGTAATACTTACCTCATGAGTTTCAGTTGCAAATTCAAAATTAGGCCCCTCAACAATGGCATCAACAGGACAGGCTTCTTGGCAGAATCCACAGTAGATGCACTTTGTCATATCAATATCATATCTGTAGAAGTAATAATATACACATGATTATGGGTGTCTGAGTATCTAATGTGAGACACCCAAAGACTGACAAAAGTGTACCTAGTTGTTCGACGACTCCCATCTTCTCGCGCTTCAGCCTCGATAGTGATAGCTTGAGCAGGGCAAATCTATTAAGAAGCCAGCAGCAGTCGTATACTTCAGCATGTAGAATGCTAGCAGTATCATCCACAACAAATCTTAACTTAAACAAAGCAGTCCTATAGTTCCTAGTGAAAGCTGCTTTTAAATTAGACAGCTCCAAAGCAGTGCCAATTTAGGGTGCTACAGCAATTTAGGGTGCTAGATTTTGGTTTTTGATACATCAATTGTGCTAACTCCCTAAAGTATCTCTCTTTATCCACATTTCATCATTGACTATACTGATATCATATATTTCATACATTCTATTAGTACTGAATTATATGCCATCATATATTTAATTAATTTAAACATTAGTTCCACTTGAAACTTATATTTTCCTCTTACACCATATGATACTCACACCCAGTGCCAACAAAGGAAGTTAAACGCTTACCATTCTTATTTTGGCTATTGGTTACCATAATTTCACGCCTCTTCCTTGCACTTCAAGAAGTAGCTTTTACTACTAAAGACATCATTTAGGTGACATCCATCACACGCTTCCACATGGTACCAGTTTCCCGGTAATGCATGTATTGTCAATGCAGGCAATCATTATACTACCCAAGGTCACTTGATCTAGAAAAGAGGGGTAAGCAGTTTCTATATTCTTACATTTATTATCCAAAGGATATGCTTCAATACTACCTCCCTTGCTTTTTTTAGAAGAAACTTCAACTGTGTCCATCCATAGAAGAATGGAAGCAGCAGGTAGTAGCTACCCCAGAATACAAGTAGTCGAACACCTCAACCGGAACAGTAGAAGAACAACGCAGATATCCCAGTCACCCAGATCACAAGTTTCATGAGATAACCAACATTGAACAATGACGGACACAAGTCCGAGAATCAATATGTGAAAATAAAAACTGCGGCTGCAATTATAAATTTATAATCACAGCTATTTGACACTTACAGCTTCACAAAGTTTACATGCAATGCATCTTTCCTCTCCGGTAGGATAACGTCGAAGGGCATGTTCTCCACGAAAACGAGGGCTTAAAGGGCCCTTCTCAAATGGATAGTTAATCTGCAATAAACCGAGAGGTTAGCATGTAGAATGATACTACCTTAGATGAGATGGAGACCCGGTCAATGTGCGATTGAACATAAATAATGTTAAGGTAAAAAAGCAGTAGAAGCATGAGACTTACAGTCACTTTCTTTTCAAAGAAATACTTGAGTGTCAGCATCATACCTCGAACCATTTCAGTCAAAAACAGTGTATTTATGCTTCGCTCAAAGACTGTATTTAGTCAAAAAATCAGAAACACATAACACATACTGGCACTGCCAGAGGAATCACAATGCTACGCATTATGCAAGGTGGGAGTTCTTTAAAATGATTTACCTGAATTCCAATCTTTGGATAGTTCCTTTGCTAGCTGCTCTCGTTCTTCATCATCTGTGATGATAGAAAAAGTAGTGAAGTCATTAAATTTCTACTAAAAAACACCAAAAACTAAGTCACCAACAACCAAGAAGATGCAGGCTACGAATAATAAACCAATGACTATGAGTTGAGTAGTACTGACTACTTCGCCACCAGAGTAAATTACTGTCTGGCATCATTTAAAGCATTCAATTCGATTCACATCCTAAAGAACTGGTTACCACATTGCCAAGCATTTATCAGAAACCCCAGGCAGTCTGCGCATTTAGAGTGATGTGCAATAGAGAAAATGGCGCAATCCCCAATCCCCATTAAATAAAATCCAACATAAAGCATGCAACTGAGTTACCTCACTCAAAATGCATTCCCTGTTTGCAGCTATAGCGTGATTTTTTTTAATAGAAAAAACAAGATAACTTCCTCAAGTTTCATCCCATTCATCAGCTTTTGGTGACAATGCATATCTAGCAAAGTCCAGGCTTTTAGGTGTACAACAAATGCCGTTAACCCAGGGTTTAGAAAAGCGATCGCTTCGTCGCTTCGCGCTAGCGACCGTGCCTCGCTTTTTTTGGTCTGAAGCGACTCGATGATGAGAAGCGCACGCTTCAATGGCAGAAGCGACGAAGCGATGAAGGCGACGAAGCGATGAAGCGCACGATTCTGTATAAAAAGCGCAGAAGGGGCCTTTTTTTTTAAAAAAAACTTTGGGTCTGTTTTTTAATTATACAAAACAGACCCTAAATTGACAAAAAGAGTAAAAATTACTCACGCTTCTCACTTTCTTCTTCGACTGTTCAAAAAACAGAGCTAGGGCTCACTGTTCTTCCTTCAGTTCATCTTCTTCAGAAGAGAGCTTCGACCAGGCAGCTTCTACAGGTAATTTCTCTCTGCTTTGTGCTTTCTTTCTTCTTCTTCTTCAATTCTTTTCTTCAGTTCTTCTTCTTCTCGTTTTTTTTTCTTTCTTCTGTATCATCTTCACTCTTCAGTTCAGAATTTCAGAGTTTTTTTTATTTTTCTTTATTCTTCTTCTTCTTTCTCGGTTCTCAGTCCAGTCTTTTTTTTTGTTTTTTCTTTCTTTTCTCTTCTTCAGTCTTCTATATATATATATATATATTCAGTTTATATTTTCAATTTATATTTCAGTTTATATTTCAGTTTATATTTTCAGTTTATATTTTCAGAATGTATATTTCA
>ML297755.1:1389-15859 GCA_005239495.1 Nicotiana undulata
TTCAATACTTACTTTCCACAATAGATTCCTTGCCATTCAACAATTTTTCCATAAAGCCTCAGAGAGATAACACTATGCAAAACATAATTTCATAGTACATATGGCGTCACAATAAATCATATAAAGCATTACAAGAAAAACATATCAGGCATTACGAGAAAAACATATAAGCAATGATGTGGGACTAACTACCCGGACATAACAATAATAGCCGCTACGTACGGACTCTCGTCACTTGGCGCGTATGTAGCCCCTAAACAACTTACACATAGCATATACATCACCTATGGGGACAATTCCCTCTTACAAGGTTAGAAAGGAGACTCATCTCGTGTCGATCCTACCCCTCAGACCACAATTGCGCCCGAAACTCCGAACTCTACACCCGAGGACTCGCAACTAGCCAAAAGGTATACAATAACATCAATGCATGCACAATGCGGGAAATTACCCTAGTTATTTTACTAAAATCGCTATTCTTGAAGAATTTCCAAATTCCAACCCCGGTCCCGCATGTTCAAATTCCGAAAATTCTCGAAGGGATCACTCACCCATAGCCTAAGGATCATTAATGTGTGATTTCTACTTAAATTCATGGCCTAAAACGGATAATCACAAAATCCTCAAGAACCCTAAAATTACTACCTAATTCTATGGTTTTAGATAATTTAATAGTGAATTTAACTAAGAATTAATGTTTGAAACTAGTAAAACTATGGAATTTACTTACCTCAATAACAGTGGTGGAAGGTCCCTTGAAGAGCTCTCTAAAAACTTGAAGAGGAAGATGAAAATTGAGGAAAAATGCCAAGTCCCGTATTTTATAAAACTGCCCAGGCATTCCTTAACTGCGATCGCGACAAGGGGCATGCGATCGCGATGGCCAACTGGCCAGACATCTGCGATCGCGGCAGAGGTCCTACGATCGCGAAGAACAAACTCACCCGGCCCAGACGCGACTCTATGCGATCGCGATAAAAGGCTGCGATCGCGAAGGTGTGGAACCCAGACCTCTGCGATCGTAAAGGGGAAGCTGCGATCGCAGAGAATAATCAACAGCCCAACAAAATCCTTCTCCGCGATCGCAACCCACCTTCTGCGATCACAGAGAAGGAAACCAGATAGCAGAAATTCTGGTTTTTCTAACTTAGCTCCCGGGGGTCTAAAAAACACCCGAGCCCCTCGGGACCCCATCCAAAAGTATCGGCAAGTCTGTATTCATGATACGAACTCGCTCGAACTTCCGGAACCTGAATAACAGCAACGAAACTCAGAATTCAACCCCAAAACCAAATTGAATCAAAACTTAAGAACTTGAAATTCTAGAATTCACTTCATTGTGTCGAACCGGCATATACTACTCGGAATGACTTCAAATTTTGCAGACAAGTTATAAATGACATAACAGAACTATTCTCGGTCTCGGAATTTCATTCGGACCTCGGGAACATAAAATCACATTTCAAAATTTCAAATTCTTTAAAAATCCTCAAAACTTCATTAACTCCAATTTTCTCATTTTGATCCGAAACCAATCAATTCAAGTCCGTTTCTTACCAAATTTCACAGATAAATTACATAATACATATTGAACTTGTTCCGAGCTCCGAAATCATAATACGGGCCAGGCAGCACAGGTTTCACATCAAGGTTCATTTTCATAAGCCTTTAATATTTTCATAAAACAATTTTCTTTAAAAATTCATTTCTCGGACTTGGGTCCTCGGAATTCGATTTCGGGCATTTTCCCAAGTCCCATATTTTCCTACGGACCTTCCGGGACAGTCGGATCACAGATCCGGGTCCGTTTACCAAAAATGTTGGCCAAAGTCAACTTTATTTAATTAATTATCATAAATTAGACTCTTAATCAAGTTTTCACATAAAGGCTCCCCGGCTACGTGCCCGGGCTGCACACGCACATCGAGGTGAGATTAACGGAGGCTTTCGGGGCCTCAGAACATAGTCAAAATTAGATTCACATAAGATGACCCCTTTTTGGGTCATCACAGTTGCCCCCTGAAATGTCATTGGTGCACCCGGTGTTTCATGTGTCCATGTTGAAGAAAGTGGTTGGAAACTCGTCTTCCATCTTGTCGGTTGAGACCATTGAAGTTAACGAATATTTGTCGTATGAGGAAGTTCCAATTGCTATCCGTGATAGGCAGGTTCGTAAATTGAGAAGTAAGGAAATCGCATCAGTTAATGTATTATGGCGAAATCAACAAGTCGAGGAAGCTACTTGGGAAACGGAGAATGAAATGAAAAAGAAGTACCCTCATTTGTTTGAATAAGTCAGGTAATAGTTTATGAAGTCGTCATCTCTAAATAATTGCATTTCTTGTCATATTGTGTAGAGCCACCCCACTTCCCTAATCATATGTTCTCTTATAACTCCCTAATTTATGCTGTATTTATATGCTATTGTGTTAACTGATTATGTGAAATTTGTTGAATCGTGTTTCGGGGGCTCTCTGGCAGGTGGATAGGCCTAATTACAAAGGAAACTCTGGCAAAATTTTTAGAAAAATTGGGAGTTTGTTAAATTTGGGGGTTGGCATATAGTGTATTCAAACCCAAGTAATTCCCCGATCTTCATTCGAGGACGAATGATCTTAAGTGGGAGAGGAGGTAAAGACCCGTAAAATTCTTAACCAAAAATGATGCCCAGTTAGATCCCCATGATGCAATAGCCATAGAAATTCTTAGGTTCGGACCTCTTAGGAGGGAGAAGTACCCCCGGACTTAGAGGAAGAAAATTCGCGAAGGGGTGCTAATCTGCGGTCCACTATGCGGTCGCATATTAGGTATGTGGAACGCATAATGGCTGTATAGTTTGTCAGTTTGCTGCCCATTTTGAGGGCAACTGTGCGGCCCAAAATGCGATCGCATATCAGGTATACGGGTCGCATAGTTGCCGCATCTTTTGCGTTTGAGTTTTGCGGGGGGAATTATGTGGTGCACTATGTGATCACATAACAGGTATGCGGACCGCATAGTTGCCGCATTCCTCGGTAGTTTACTTTTTCTTTTTCACCCAGTTGAGACCAGTTATGCGGCAGGTTTGCGGACCGCATAACCGAAATGCGATCGCATTTCGGACCGCAAACCTGCATCGGGGCACCTATTTTTCTAATTTTTAAAACCCGACTCCCAGCCATATATAACACCCATCCCCCATCTTTTAGCCATTTTTCTGATAATTTAAAGTGAGAAGAGAGTTGGTTCTAGAGAGAGAAGGTCCCAACTCCCTCAAATTGATCCTCCATCACCACTCAAGCTTGGAACTAATCAAATAGGACACCAATTTCTTCACTCTAAGAGGTAAGTTTCTACCGAACCAACCTTAACTTCCAGATTTTTGTTTAAATGGACCATGGATAGGAGAGTTTAGGGGAACGGGGATAGAAACCTTGCATGCATGTAATCAAGTAATCTTAAACTAGTAGGGGGAAATGGATTAAAAATATCTTCCACTAAAAAGGGACCATGCAATCTTAATTAACACCTAATGTTTGATACAATGCTCAAATGAGCTCAACCTATGACCATTATTCCTAATTTTGGGTTCAATTGTGCTACATTGTGAATTAGATTAAAGGTGCTAAAGGGGTCCGGTGAATTGTGGTAGGGAATTAAGGAAAAACCCAAATTGAGGTATGTATGGCTAACTCTAATCTTCATAGAATAAACTCGTTGGTGCTAAAATATACGGTATGAATTCCCTCGTTTGGTTCTCTAAAGAGTAAATGCGTTCTATGTGTTAAGTTGAGAAATTCTTGCTTCCATGTTGTTCTAAGTTATTACCATGTCATTATGTTATTTGAAGGTATGAATTATGATCATCATGCTCTTCCTGTTACTATATGTATGAATCCTCATATGTGATGGTTTTAGCGATTTGGACAATGAGTATGTGATTTGATTGAAGAGGGGAATGTAACCTAAAAGGATAGATATGCCCAAGTGCCAAGAATTGTAAACTAAAAGATTTAAAAAGATATGGTTATGTCCTAGAGTGAGATGGCTTAGCCGTTCGGGCAGAGATCGGACTCCATGATGTACACATGGTGGTAACCGTATCAAGAATGTGATGTTGATGATGTCTCACTGTTCCGAGTGGGATGGCTTAGCCGGTCGGGCGGAGACCGGACTCCGTGTGATAACGACACGGTGGTAATTATGAAAGTATGGTATTGATAATTTCCCACTGGTTCAAGTGAGATGGCTTAGCCGGTCGGGTGGAGACCGGACTCCGTGTGATAACGACATGGTGGTAATTATGAAACTATGATGCTGTGATGTCTCACCTAGGATGGCTTAGCCAGTCGGGCAGAGACCGGACTCCGTGTGATAAGGACACGGCGGTATATTAAAATAATGATAATGGTGCTTGGCCTTAAAAGACTATTAACCAAAATATGGAAAAACGGGATAAGAAAACATGGTGACCCTCATTTGTGCTTTTCCCCTATTTTTGTGGATTGTTATATGAAGTCTCTAATTGTATCATTACATGTTTGATGTTTATCCTATTTAGAGTAGAGTTTGTTCATATATACTAGTACTATTCAATGGTACTAACGTCCCTTTTGTCGGGGGCGCTACATCTTCTTATGGATGTAGTTGGCTCTATAGCTGGTAGCGCCGATCGTTGATAGTGATGCCCTCTCCTACTACTTACAGTAGTTCTGGTGAGCCTCATTTCCTTTTGGGGCCGTGTACAAATCTATGTTTCTCTCTTTTGTATATGTTGTTCTATTTCAAGGTATAGCCGGGGCCTTGTCGCTAGCAGGATTATGTTCATCTTCCTTATTTTTAGAGGCTCCGTAGATACTTATGTGGGTCGTGTATGTTTTGGGGTAGCTGTTGGATTAACTTGGGGCTGTGATCCCATCTCTTAAATATTGTGATTAGCATGTATGTTTTGGGAGACCTAAATGTTGGTATCGGTATATAATAAAGAATGGGTTAATATCATGAATGTATGCGTTTGATTTATCTTCGACTAACTCGGTAATCAATGTTATGCTATAAGCTTGGGAAGTAAACGAGTCGGGTAGGAAAGGCTAAGCAGGCTTGCTTGACTGGGTTAACTCGGTTAAGCGCCGGTCGCGTCCCCTGGATTGGGGCGTGACACCATATATACTTATAACTACTTTATTTCTGCAAAAAATCTGTTTTCTATATTTTCATAGAGTTAAATATTAATTATTTTTATGCACAAATAATATTTTCTACTATTCACTTATCATTTTTACAAATTATTTACTAATTTAATTGGGTATTTAAATAATAGCCCATTTCCCTTAATCATTTCGGACTTACACTACCCAATTACCCCAACACAATTACCTATACACTAGCCCAAATACCCCAGCCCAAAAACCAGAGACCCATAACTAATGCTCGGTTGCGACCCAGTCCAAAACGACCCGCCCCATCTAACTTTCATCTTAGTCATTGATCTCTCGAGATCAACGACCATCGTCCTTCCCCCCTCCCCCCCCCCCCCCCCCCCCCCCCTTTTAATTAACCTATCGCTAACCCTAACTCTCATTTACCCAACCCCGTCGCCCCTGTATTCTCTTATCTCTTCCTCTTCTCCTCTCGAAACCTAAGTCGTCATTACCCAAAATCACCCCCTAATCCCATCTCTGATGAAATTCCCTGCTTATTTCCTTACCATATTAGCCCCTCCTCCCTACTGGATTCCCGTTTTTGGTATTACATAATTGCTTGCCTAAAATGGCAAGCAAATCTTGTAAGAATCGAACCAAAATTAGTTCAAATCCTTAACTTGATGTTTATTCCGTCTGTGTTCATCACTCGTTCTTTGTGAGTACGATTATTTTCGTATCTCTTGTGGATTCTTACTTAACCCTAAGGTTAGGGTTTTCATATCCTTTTTTATTCGAACCAAAATTGGTTCAAACTTTAATTTTAAGTGTTATCCCGTCTATATTCATCCTATTATGAATACATCTGCCTATTTTTGTCAATTATGGTTTCAAACCCTAAATTTGAACTAGATCTGGTTCGATTAGGTGTTTATTTTTGAATAATTTCTTGTCTATATTCATCGCATGCAGTATAGTAGATTACCCTTATTTGTTTTCCAATTTTGTGAGGCTTACCTAAAAAAACTAGTGTTTCAAAGTTCTTTCTTCTTTACTGATTGCACGTGATATATTTTTTCCTTGTTTTTGGGTGTTTGATTTCTTTCCTTATTTGTTCGCCTAATTGAATACTATTTAAACCCTTTTCCCTTTCCCCTTTAGGCAGACTCGAAGTAACATACTCTCACTAAGAAATTTAGGGTTTTGTTTTATACTCTCTATGTTCTCTCTTATTTACTACTGGTTTTGGCCGGCTGAAAGCCAAGGCCAAATATTCTGGACTATCGACTTTGTGGTATTATTCTGGTTTAGCTTGCTTAACTAGTGAGTGAATATCCGTTGTCATTTCCTTTTTATCTTTGAATTATGTTTACAATTCAGCATGTCTAGAATCCATTCTGAGCATGATTCTGCATGTTTACATTATTCTCTTTTAGTCATATAGTTGTTACTGTTAGTCTGAGATTGGTTATTTTGAATGATATGAATCCTCTTAAGAAAATATATGCTTAATTTGTCTCCTATGTGTTGTTCTAAACTTGTTCTGAATTTGGGTAGCTTTAGAGTAATGTCTGAAGATTAAGTAGTCAGTTAGTCTCAAATATTTGAAACTTGTATTGTTATTAGACTTCATGTTTTGTCATTTATATGCCCTGATAACCTGTTTTCTATTAAGTCTTGTATTCAGTGAATTCATGTGGGTATTCTGACTGCTGGGTTTTCTATGGTTTAATAAGGTTGTCCTGAATACTAGCATGAACACCTAGCTTAACTAGACATTTCCAGACTTCAACTTATTTAAACTATATGCTTGAGTATGAACAACTTTGCAAACTTTTGCCAACTTGTCTTCTTAGTGCAATTATGCCTACATGTTCTCGTGTTCTAAAACCAATTTATCGTGGCCTTGTTCTGGGAAATCAAACATGTTTTAAATCTGTCCCAGTCTCCTTTTATATGCTATTAATTTTAAAACACCCACTCTTAGCCACCTAAGTGTGAGCACTGCTCAGGGTCCATAAGAGACTCCTGTGAATTCTGACACACTAGGGACTGATCCCTAATCTACTTTGAATCATTTCTTGTTTTGGTTCTGGTGTGAGCATTACCCTGGGTCCCCGAGGCCCTTGGGAACTTTGACACCCTGGAAACCCGGTTCTATATGTGTTATAGGTGAGTCACTCACCATTGACTGTCTATACTTGTGAAATGAGAAACGAAGCTTATATGTTTTGAAGTCCTAGGCTGCCTAGGTGTATTTGGGCCTAATAAAGTCTCCCTATAGTTTAATTCATTATTATGTAATTCATTTCCTAATCTGGTCTGTAATAATTTTGTAATAAACAGATTCTAGGGGTATATAGTAAAATTGGGACAGGTCTTTATTTTCTTTGGTCAATTCGGGTAGAAATCCTGCCAATAGGGTTTAATTTGTGCTGTTAATCCTGTTTTACATCATCATTCCAAAAATCGTATGAGTTTTGTACTAGGTTTGCATATTATAAATCCTGCCTATAGGATTAAAATTGTTTTTTTAGAGATCCTGCCTATAGGCTTGTGATGACCCGGGGGTCATTTTATAAATTTAGACTCCGTTCCATGCTTAATAGCCATAAAAAGACTAATTTTAAATACCTCAATTTGTGTGCGTAGTCCGGGCGTGAAACCGGTAATCTTTTATGTGAAAATATGAGAAATAGTAATTTCTAGAGTAAAACTTTTATTATAGTTCACTTTGGTCAACATTTTGAGTAAACATACCCGGATCCACGTTCTGACGATCCTGGGAGGTCCGCAGTAAACTATGGTACTTGGCATATGCCCGAAAACGAATTCCGAGGTCCCAAGCCTTAGAAATTATTTTTTGAAAGAAATTGTTTTGCTGAAATAATTATGAAATAAAGAAAAGAATTAATATTTGAAATCGTTGGTATCGGGCCCGTATTTTAGTTTCGGAGCCCGGTACATATTTATTATAGTATTTATAGGTTATTGTGAAATTTTGTGAAAAACGGAGTTCGTTTGACGTGATTCGGACGTCTGGTTGAAAAGTTATGAACTTTAAGTGTTCTTGGAGAAAATGATGAATTTTTAAGTTTAATTCATAGTTTTACATGTTATTTTCAAGTTTTGATCGAACGAGCAAGTCTGTATGATGTTTTAGACTTGCGTGCATGTTTGGTTTTGAGCCCCGAGGGCTCGGGTGAGTTTCAAATAGGTTTGGGTTGTGTTGCGCTTGTTCTTTCTTATGCTTTGACGTCGTTTCTTCAAGCATAAATGATATCATATTGAACAAATGAGCTCCGATTTCTATTTTGAATGAAATATTATATCCGTATCGTAATAACGAACCCGTAGAAAAATGAATCATCGAATTTGGACATCGTTTGAGTATTTTATGGTCATTTTACTAAGGTTTCCAGATTTTTCAGGTTAATTACGAAATTGCCACTGACGGCGTATTAAAAATCTGCACTATTTGCAAATATTAAAATCTATATATCTCCTTCATTATAAGGTCACATTGAGTGATTCAAAAGTCTAACTTGACTAGAATTTCACAAGGAATCCATTGGACACATAAAAATCGAGTTTCGGGATCGTTTGGCACGAGAAACGAGGCAGAATAGCTGGCAGAAAAATATATATAAACGGACAGACTTCTTCTTCTTCAAATTTTTGAACCCCGCAGACCTAGGAACGAATTTCTTCACCAAATATCATCCCCAAGTCATGTAATCAATTCTAAACTTTGTTCTTTCAATTACTCACTATTTTCATCACTTTTAAATCAAAAACTAAGAATTTTCATGGGAAAATTGAGGGTTTGGGTAGAACTCGAATTGAGGTCAGATTTCAAAACCAATTGTATATTTGGGTACATGGGTGAATGGGTAAACGTAATTTGGTCCGAACCCCGAGTTTAGACCATGCGGGCTCGGGGTCGGATTTTCACTTTTTTTTAGAAAACTTAGGAAAAATTATATTTTTCAATACAGTTAGTTCCTTTAGCCTTATTTAAGTTGATTATGAATAGATTTGAGTGTGTTGGAGGTGAATTCAAAAGGAAAAGCCGTAATTGAGCAGTGTATAGGTGAGGTGACGAGTATCTATGCACCACCAAATTGCCTGTTAAGCATGATCCCTTTTCCCTTCCCAACTTAATTCCTTCTTGCCTTAATTTGTTCTATGTGCATTATTGTTTCTATAACTACTTAGCCTTGTTATTTTGTTGTTAAATATTGTTGTGGTTATTTTGGAAAGAGTATTGGTTGGTTTAGCTGGTTCCCTTGTGGTACAAACCGGTTGTGCAGTTTGGCATTGTTATATATATATATATATATATATATATATATATATATATATATATATATATATATATATATATATATATATATATATATATATATATATATATATAATTTTGTTCCTGTTGGTTTCATTTTTTATAATATTGAGGAAGGTATGAGAAATGTAGTTTAACTATTTTATGATTGTTGAGGTTTATGTGGCTATTTGATTTCAATCGATTATTGCCAATTGTTGTTGCAAGTGTGTTAAAAGTATTGGTTGTTCTCTTGATTCTATCATGGTACATAAAGACTAAGCTGGGTTGACAGCGTTACAGTGTTTACATATATTCCAGTTGGTTTTATTGTGAAATGATATTGGTTAAAGCTTACGAGCTATAAGGTTTTCTGTTTGAAATTGTGGAAATAAAAGTATTGTGAAAAGCTTGCCCTGAATTGTAAAATTTATGAATAAATTGATATGATATGTCTGGTGGGAGCGGGTTGCGCGCCGCAACAAGGAGTGATAAGGGTGGAAAGGTGGGATCGGGTTGCACGCCGCAGCAAGAGCAATAAGGGTGATATATTTAGGGAGGAGCAATAAGGGTGGACAGGTGGGAGGGGGTTGCACGCCGCAAAAAGGAGCGATAAGTGAGGACTTTTATATTTTTATTGATTTTTAAAGAAAAACAAAGATTTGAAAACTTACTATTTTATTTTTCCTATTTTTTATATTTTTGGCATTATTTTTATTTAAGGTTAAATTGTGGAAACTTGGAAATTATTTGATAGCTGGTTATAGCTGAGGCCTGGAAAAGGCAGCTGAGTTATTTTATTTTTGTTGCAGTACTTAATTATTTGTTTAGAATTCCTTCATGCTTTATATTTATTGTCTCAGTTATATTTTTCTTATTCGTGTAGAACTGTTTTATTCCGTTATTGTATATATTATTGTCACAGGTTATATGTTGTTAATGCCTCGCCGTAGCCTCGTCACTACTTCATCGAGGTTTGGCTCGGCACTTAATTAGTACATGGGGTCGGTTGTACTGATACTACACTCTGCACACATTTGTGCAGATCCAGGTACTGACCAACAATATAGATATTTAGAGCGGCTATTCGTTTATTCGGAGACACGAGGTATATCTGCTGGCGTTTGCATATCCCGAGAGTCTTCTCCTATTTTCATAACGTTGTTTTATTATATTCAAAACAGTTACATTATTTCTTTCAGCCCATTATTTGTAGTATTCTTTAGCATTTCGTGAATTGTGACACCAGACTCTGGGGTAGTCTTAGAGTTATTTATAAAATTAGTTCGTGGTTCATTTTATTTAATTGTTCATTATTTTATCTCTGAAAATTATTCATCAAAAACCAACAGATTCAGTTTACTTTAGATTATTTTATTATGTCTAAATGGATAATTAATGCAAAGTAGTTAATCGAATTCTAACATTGACTTGCATAGCAAGTGTGGTGTTAGGCGCCATCACGATCCCTAAGATTGGGAATTTGGGTCGTGACAAGTTGGTATCAGAGCCCTAGGTTGCTTAGGTCTCACAATTCACGAACAAA
Organism: Nicotiana undulata; assembly: GCA_005239495.1. Lineage (NCBI taxonomy): Eukaryota > Viridiplantae > Streptophyta > Magnoliopsida > Solanales > Solanaceae > Nicotiana > Nicotiana undulata. The sequence continues at coordinate 12,380 of ML297755.1, forward strand.
CTTGGTAGAGTCTGAAGGATCGGTACGGAGACGTCTGTACTTTTCTCTCAGAGGCTATAAAGTTAGGAACAATTTCACTTCTATTCTACTCTATCGTGCGAATTTATTCTACCATTGGTGATTGAACTTGTCTATTCTTGTCCTCTCACAAATCTCGACAACACGCAAAACGTCTACAACCGGACAAGAGATGAAGCCCCAATGACAGCTACGATTAAGGGAAGAGACAGAAGCAGATCTCAGTCTAAAGTTCAAACATCATCACCTATTGTACAGTCTCATATGGATCTAGACGCGGAGGTTCTAGCTCAGTCGGAACATGTTGGACTAGTCCATATCCCAGAAGGATTTATAGTTACTTCAGTACTGCATAACAAGGGAATAATTGAAAGCAACAGAGTTGATGTATATGAGCTATGAAATTTAACATTGTGGGTTATCAAGCATTGTGACCTATGATTTCGTGCCAAGTGGGGAAGTCCACCGTCAAGGGATAGATTGCGGGGTCATGTGTTATATCGGTTTTGGCCTGGAATGTATAAGGCCTGAGATTTTGCAAGAGATAAAGCTGGGACTTGCGGTATGTCCGCCTCCTTAATAACCATATACCTCAGTACCAAAGGAGTTATATAGACAACTTTAAATCTACAGAAGGTTTACTCAGCGTGGAAGTCATGGTTACAGATTTTGGGGTGCTCCAGAGGGAGTACAGTGGTTGACAAGCTTCTAGACTATATGGTTCGTGCCAAGGTTTATCTGTATAGAGCTCTACCTTTGGGGTCATTGTGCATCAATAAGGAGAAGAGTTACCCCAAGGAATAACAAAGGGTACATGAATAAGTGGGGTAGCTCATTGGTATTGAGTCAACATAGTAAAGGAGAAATTGGTTGCCGGTGGTTGAGGCAAGCCAACGAAGAGGACGACCAGCCAGTGCAATCAACTATTTGACTCAGTTCTCATAATGCTTTTGAAAGAGTTTGTTTCGCGAACCTTCCATTTTTGCGTGGCGCTTAGGGTCTGAACGATTTTGACAGGTCACCATGACAATGTCAGAACATGCCATCTGGTTTGATAAGTTAGCCTGTCATACTCCTACTTCGATTCATATAGACAGAGAGCAAGTCCACAGACTCATTAAAGGACTCAATTATGATTGTAAAAATTTTGTGCGACTCACGGCAAGTTGATACTTTATTGCGGCTAGTGGTAGAAACTGTCCTAAACTTGGGAGAGTCATCTTTCATCAGTGCACTCAGGCTACATGCCCCATTGCAGTTACAACTCAACTACATGACCAACTAGGGAAAAATGGGTCGGAATGTCAAAAGTGGAGTTAGATTCCTATAGGTGGAGATCCAGACTGTTGATATATTTTCTATGGTATGGCTGAGGTCGTCACATTAAATGGTGTCATTACAAGAAAAATCTCTAATTATTATAGAGTGATGATTTTATGAACGTAATTTGGTTATGTGAATCTAATAAAATTCTTCTAATATGCTCCACTCTTGGGTGAGCTTCGTAACTCTAAAAATCTACTTATGTGAATTCTTGTATTGAGAAATTCTATGGGGATAGCTATATCCATCATTACGTGTTGTAATTTTGTTAACAGAAAAATATTTAAAAGAAGGAAATGGAATGTTACGATTGGCACGATACGCATGTTACTGGTGATTCAGAGTTGAGGACGAGATCCTCGCGTTTGAATGTGATTTGATATGTTTAAACCGGGCTATGAGCCGCGGTGGAAGTTATGTTAGGATGAGATCCTTGTGATGGAAATTCTTGTGTTTAAATTCTCCCTTGTGAATTAAAATTTTGCTATAGTACTGGTAGGGATTCATGCCTATTAGGCTTATTCAACAATTTATGTATAAAATAATGATAATAATCAGAACAATAAATGAATAAATAATAATTGTCACACCTCCTTTTTCACCTCCGGTAAGGGTAATAAAGGTGTTTTTCTACTTTAAGTGATATTATTCGGATCTGGGATTTATTTTAATTTTTAGATTTGCCACCCGAATTTTTGACGATGTTTCGGGACACCGTTTATTTATTGAAATCCCAAATCAAGGAAATTTAGACTCTATTTAAAAATGTTTGCGAACCAAAAATTTGGGTAAGGAATTCTGTTAATCCGGGAGTGTGATGACCCAAAAGGGGTCATCTTATGTGAATCTAATTTTTTACTATGTTTCGAGGCCCTGAAAGCCTCTGTTAATCTCACCTCGATGTGCGTGCGCAGCCCGGGCGCGTAGCTGGAAAGCCTTTATGTGAAAACTTGATTAAGAGTTAAATTTATGATAATTAATTAAATAAAGTTGACTTTGGTCAACATTTTTTGTAAACGGACCCGGATCTGTGATCTGACGGTCCTGGAAGGTCCGTCGGAAAATATGGGACTTTGGCGAATGTCCGGAATTGAATTCCGAGGACCAAAGTCCGAGAAATGAATTTTTAAATAAAATTATTTTATGAAAATATTAAAGGCTTATTAAAATGAACCTTGATGCGAAACCGGTGCTGTCTGGCCCATATTATGATTTTGGAGCCCGGAACAGGTTCAATATGTGTTATTTAAGATATCTGTGAAATTTGGTAAGAAACAGACTTGAATTTATTGGTTTCGAATCAAAATGAGAAAATTGGAGTTAATGAAGTTTTGAGGATTTTTGAAGAATTTGAAATTTGGCTTGAAATGTGATTTTATGTTCCCGAGGTCCGAATGAAATTCCGAGACCGGGAATAGTTCCGTTATGTCGTCTATAACTTGTCTGCAAAATTTGAAGTCATTCCGAGTAGTTTAGGTCGGTTCGGCGCATTGAAGTGAATTATAGAATTTCTTAAGTTCTTAAGTTGATTCAATTTGGTTTGGGGGTTTAATTTTGAGTTTCGTTGTTGTTTTAAGGTTCCGGAAGTTCGAGCGAGTCCGTATCATGGATACAGACTTGCCGGTTCTTTTGGACGGGGTCCCGAGGGGCTCGGGGGTGTTTTAGACCCCCGGGAGCTAAGTTAGAAAAACCAGAATTTCTGCTATCTGGTTTCCTTCTCTACGATCGCAGAAGGTGGGTTGCGATCACGGAGAACGTTTTTGTTGGGCTGTTGATTGTTTTCTGCCATCGCAACTTCCCCTTTGCGATCGTAGAGGTCTGGGTTCCACACCTTCGCGATCGCAGCCTTTTATCGCGATCATATAGAGTCGCGTCTGGGCCGGGTGAGTTTTATCTTCGCGATCGCAGGACCTCTCCCGCGATCGCAGAGGTCTGGCCAGTTGGCCTTCACGATCACAGGACCTCTGCCGCGATCGCAGAGGTCTGGCCATTTGGCCTTCGCGATCGCATGCCCCTTGTCGCCATCGCAGTTAAGGAATCCCTGGGCAGTTTTATAAAATACGGGACTTAGAATTTTTTTCCTCCATTTTCATCTTCCTCCTCAAGTTTTTAGAGAGCTCTTCAAGGGACCTTCCACCA
>ML297757.1:2750-99422 GCA_005239495.1 Nicotiana undulata
GGGGGGGGGAGGGGGAGGGGGGGTAAAACAGTAACTTTAAAAGGGGATAAGGTCTGAAATGAGTAGATTGTTCTAGAAGGAGGTAAAACTGCCCAATAGGATAAGGTTTGACAGCTATACCTGTACTATTTCAGCCTATTAGATAAGGTATATTCCAAAAGATGCTACCCTAAAAAAATACCTATAAATAGACCCTCTCCCCTTAGTCCAAGGAGGGTTTTTTTTGGACACTCTAAAAGAGACTCTCTTCTAGCTGCTGAAAAATATAGAAATACTTTCATTCGAAAAACAAAAAACTTCAAGAAGAAAGGTATTATTAGAAAGAAAAATCTGATTCCTTTTGAAAAAAAATAAGTTCACAAATAGATGAATCAACTCTCAGTTCTTTTTCCCTTTTGCTTGGAGTCTGATTGCTGGGATTCCTAAGATTTTTCTATTCAAGATTTCTGGGTCCATTGCTACTGGTTTACTGGGCTTTCTTGGGTTTTTTGTCTGTTGCTGCTGAACTCCTCTACTTTATTGTTTATTGTCTACCCTTGACCTTTATTTGGTCAAGTTTCTGTTGTTTTACTCTCAGAAAAGGTATGTATTAACCCATCTTGTTCTCAATGAAATGCTGGTTTGGAATCCTCTTCTTCTACTCACTGCTTAAAACTAGTTGTTCCTGATAAATGAGGTTGTTTCTTCTGTTGTATGTTAAATATGACTGTATAGATATTTGTTAGCATGATAATAATATGTGTGTGTATGTTAAATGTGACTGTACATATGTTTGTTAGTATGTTAGTTGATACGCATAGTTCTACACTATAGAAGAAGCTGCATTATGGTGTGGAATCTGACCTTCTCTATGGTTAGGTTCTCTCCATAAGAGTGCAGAAAATATGCTTTCAATTGAGTCTCTTTGGTGAATAGAGAGATTCAACAAGCAAGTCTCTAGATAGGTTAGTATTAGCACTAGGGTAGATGATTTTGACTTGTTGATAGTCAAATCCACCCCATAGTAGTGCACAAACACTAGTTGGCTGAAATTTTACCCTTCAAAAGGGTATAAAGTATGTAGTTAAGAAAAGGCATCAGAGTGAGAATATGAACCTTTGAATGGTCAGCTTCAACCTCGAAAAATGCCTAAATAATCTAAATGTTCTATATAGTTTAGAGTTATGTTAATGTTAGCACTATGGTAGATGAGTTTGGCTTGTTGATAGTCAAAGTCACCCTATATTAAGTGCTTCAACAGTGGTTCATGTCCCTGAAGTTATCCTTTTTTAGGATGTAAAATATGTAGTCGAAAGGCTTCCTAGAGTGAAGGATCATAATCTCCTAAAATGATCTGATTTTGTCTCTATAAAAGCCTAAAAGTTCAAACTATGGTATAATCATCAAGAAGAACAAAAAAAAATGAGACCTATGGAGCTGAATCTGACCCCTTTTATGGTCAGATTCAGTCCATGAAAGGTGTGAATATACTTTGTTCTTCTAGGAGCATCATTAAGGATTGAATCTAGCCTCCCTCATGGTTAGACTCATTTTTCTTACAAAGTTCTAAGGTATATCCTCAATAATGTTCAACTAGTAAAGTGTTGGATTTATAATCTTAGATTAACGTTAAAAGATGCTCGTATCTTCATAAAAAGACTCAGTAAACGAGTCTCCATATAACTTTAGACTTAGGCTAGTATATGGCATTATGGGACTAAAACCTGACTCATTCATGGTCAGGTTTACCCCAAAAGGATGCATAAACCATTCTGCTTTTTCTAGTATAGCTTGGCATCACATCATCAGGTTTAAACTTGACCCCCCTTTCGTGGTCCTGTTTGGTCTAATAGTAATCAACACTTAACTAATTGGGAGCGTTCTACAGATTATAAGGGAAGGCCTAAATGTAAAGCCTTAAGGGAGTTCAAGTCGGTAAAATTAGTTGGAATCCTTATGTTGGTTTCTTTTATTCTGAAAAATGTATAGCAATAGTCAAGCTGTAATTCCCTGTATTTTTTTTAGCTCTCATTGTAATGTAATTTAAAGACTGGACTGTACACTTAATTTCAGTTTTGATTCATGTTCATGAAAAGTTTGAATTTACATTTTATCTGTTCTAAAAGAACACACGTGAAGTCTGTATAAACGCCTGTCAGATTTGAAAAAAATAGTTATTTCAATTTCAGTCGAGTTGCAATGAGTAGAATCAGTACGCTATTTTTAGTTCACTACGCACCTTGTAATTTCTGAAATCAATGTATAAATATGAACTTTAATCCTTTAGAAGCATGAGATTAGGCTATTTTAAATTAGCAAGATTACTGTTTCAGAATTAATAGGACTGCCTGTGGTTTGATCTTTATTAAAAATCATAAAATTTCTAGAAGTAGCGTGACTTTACCTTGCCAATTCATTTCAGAATTAATAATTATTTTAGATTTATGTTTAAGTTGTCTAAAAAACGGAAAAACTGGAAAAACATGTTGTGTTATGTTCATAAATGTATGTTTGAATGAATATGCATTTTGATTACCATGTTTCCTATTTATTCATCAAACTGAAAAGTAAAGATCCTTAAGACTTAGCTGAATCTCTTAGACTAGTGACCTCCCTATAAATTAGTCGTAATCAGGATTGGCCAAAAGAGTTGAAATAATTTGGGGCTAAAATATGGCCATAGCCCGAAACATGCTATCTTTAGATTAATGAGATTCATTTTAGGCAAGCCTTTAGGTAGAGTGATACCTTTAGCGTAAAATTGGGTTAAATCAAGTGTCATTCCAAAATTACCATCATTTACACTCGGGAGTGGCAACTCATACCCCCGACCCTGAACTGCAAACAAATAAAATGTACACAACGACCACGGGTGCATTTCATGTGACGTGTTGGCCATGTACTCAAAAACAACAAGTGCACGCCATCGTGACTTGTTTAAGATAAATTCATAAACGTCATAATTGATCTTAAAACTAAGACGCTCTTTCAAAAGTAGAAAAAATAAAAAATAATCGAACGTCGCCTCAAATAGGCATTATAAAACCGTAGTGACCATAGTCTAGACTACATAATCTACACTCGGGTGCGACAACTCATGTCCCCGTCTCCAAAACTTCAAATTATAATAAAATCACGTGTTGCAATTACAGGTGCATTTCATGTGGCGTAATTGTAACATGTACAAAAGCATAACGAGTGCACGTTCTCGTGACTTGTTTTCAAGATAAATTCATACTTATCAAAATCGGCTAAATTTCAAAGAGTTTAGATATGCAATAGGCTAAACACGTAAATAATCAGATAATTTAGGCCAAATAATAATAGTTAAGCGACCGTGCTAGAACCACGGAACTCGGGAATGCCTAACACCTTTTCCCGGGTTAACAAAATTCCTTACTCGAATTTCTGGTCGCAGACAAATCAAAACAGAGTCAATCTTCCTCGGTTTGGGATTTTCAAAACAAAACGGTGTCCCGGAGCATCGTCAAAAAATCCGGGTGGCGACTCTAAAATAATAATAATTTTCAAATCCGAATAATATCACTTAAAGTGGAAAAACTCCCTTATTACCCTTCATTAATCGGGTTAGTGAAAAAGGAGGTGTAACAATAACACTTTGAACAATTATATGGGCATTACATGACACCCACAAAGTTTAAGTGTGCAACTGGAAAAGTGGGACAAATTGAGGGGGGTGGGGGATTATGGATTATGCCTTCTAATTTCTCCAACCATTTTTCTTATTAAGCCTCAATTTCATCAACCTTAATGAAAAAAGGGGTGAAAATCCTATCAGGTAAAGGTTGCTGCAAGTATAATTCAAGGAGGACTTCACAAGAAAAAGAGCAGAAACTTTGGGATTGACTGTCGCGTGATCCCATATGATATCACAATACTTAATACAATAATAATTAAAAAGAAAGTAAAACAAAACAAAAAGTGAAGTTTCCTATTAACAAAAGGAAATAGTTTAGAAAATTCCATACCCCAAATAAACACTAAACTCCAACCCAACAATTTCTGAAACCTTTTCCATGTACATAATTTAGTTGTTAAATATATATACATAGAGATTTTTTTTTACAGCTCTAAAACCCTTCTCCCAATTCTTCAGTTTCTTCATATTTATCAGCCGCTGTAAATTACCCGTAAGTTCATCTTTCTTTCACTTTTTCTGTAAAGTTGTATTGTTTGCGTGAACCCCATAATTATCTTTTACCTTGGATAGTTTGTTATCTTTGTTTAATGATAATCCCTTTTGAGGTTTTGCTTATTATTTCAACTTATTACAGCGTAATTCTTCATCTTTCTGTGGTTGTTTGGTCGCTGGTGATAATGTTCCAACAGTCTAGGTAAATTTACCATTGTTGTTTCTTCCGATCATCTAACACTTTTTTCTTGATATTTGTGGCAATATAGGAAGCGGGTTGTTTTTTCTTGCTTTGTCATAATAGAAATTAAAAGGTTAGACCTTGCGACTTTTAAGTTGACTTCTGCTGTAATTTAGTACATTAAGAACTCTAAGTTGTTGATTTTTGGTTATTGACGTATGCTTATGCCTTTTTTTCCTGGCTTTGATGCTTTGTGTTGCAGAATATTAATTTTTTTTTTTGTGTTGCTGAAAGATAGAATCTTTGTTCATCTTTCTCTTTATTGTTCTTTGAGCTGAATCATTATAAATTCTCTGCTTTCTACTTTTGTTATTGATTTTTCTTTTTTTCTTTTTTCAACTCAAATAGCCCAAAACTTGTAATTGGTTCATCTCTTAATAGTGTATGGTACCGCAATCTCGCTATACTCTCTATCTGCTAAAGGTATTATCGTTTGGTTACTTATAGCTTGATAAGTCTGAAAAGTTTCCAGCTTCGGGTACCACCGGTAGTTGATATTGATTTGTCTTACATTGCTTACCAGTAGTACTAGTACTATTCTTGTATTTTCTTATTCCTGGTTCTTTATTATTACATGTTGTGTTATTCGCTTTCATTACCCCATTACGATGTTGTTGCTATAGTTGTTGCGGGTCTATCGAAAATAATCTCTCTACCTTCACAAGGTAGAATAAGGTTTGTGTACACATTTCCTATGTTATTCGGACTCTCCGAAAATATCGATGGATATGTGTCGGATCCTCTAAAAATAGTGTATTTTTTGAGGATCCGACACGGGTGCGGCAGCTGTTATGGAGAGTCGGCGCAACATAGCACATTTCCCTCCGCAGACCCCACTTGTTGGATAACACTGGGTTTGTTGTTGTTGTTGTTGTTGCACTAAAAGATGTTATAGCTTTGCACTGAATTGATTCGTCTTACGTTGCGCTAAATTTAGGCCACAATTAGTGAAAAGATATTCAGTTGAAGAATTTTCAGAGGTTATAGCGTTTCAAACTATGTCTGTGGCCTATACCTTTTGAATATTTTTGAGGAAGCTAAATCCAGCTGCATTGGGAGTGTTCTCAGTTATGTGTTTGGCTTCCTAGATTTATGTCTTCGGAGTGATGTGACGAAACATTAATCATGATGTTTATGCAGGTCATTGCTTTTGGCAGGTGATATTTTTTTTTGGATCAGGACATTGCCTTGTTTAAACGATTTTGAAGTGTGATCAGGATTTAGTGTTATAATCAACTCTTACATTGCACCATGGAGAAAATCAGAAGCAAAAGTTGGATTGGAAACATATACCACAAGTTTGAGGCTGTGTGCCAGGAGGTAGATGGATTTGTAACCAAGGTATGTAAATGTGATCCGTATTGACCATTAACTACTTCCAGATATGTCAAATACTTCGGTATATCTGCTTTCTCTCTTGCTGTTTTGTTTCCTTGGAATCCACATTTTTCTAGTAGTTTGTTGGAATGGACGGAACATTTCACCATATTATGAGTATTTTGGGGTTTTAATTTGGTTTAACTTTTAACTATTAGGACACGGTTAGATATGTTGAGAATCAGGTGCAAACTGTTGGCGCAAGCATGAAAAAGTTATACTCTGGTGTGGTGCAAGATTTTCATATCCCAATAGATGATCATATAAAAAGAGAAACACAAGCTGTCAATGGAAAGCAAAAGTACGATGTTGGTACTTATACTAGTTCAGTCGCAGGCACTACAAAGAACCCTATCAAAGAGCAATCATCTGTAGATCAGTATGCTGACAATTCCCCTGAAAGCCATATTGCTTCAACTTCAACTGAAGTTGATGGTGTGGTAGCTTCTGAAGAAGGAGAAATTGAGTTTTCTGTAGGAAATGATAGAGCCGCTGCAACTTGTAAGAGCTCTCGTAAGGTTTCTGAAGAGAATATAGCAAGGGAGGAAGAACTGGTAGATGAGGAATCAAGTACTTCGGTAGCCACAATTTCATCTGAATCCTGTTCTGACAAAGATTCTAAAGATACCAAGAGCGGTAGCTTTTCAGATGATGATAACTGTTTTTCTGATGTATCAAGCTCTCTGATGATTATACTACAAGATGATATTGTTAGGGAGGAACAACCACTGGCTGAGGGATCAAGTTCATTTCTGGATAATTTGTCTAAATCACAATCCAGTGCCTCTGAGAAGAATGAGAAAATATTTGATAGTTCTCCTGATACTATTTATTGTATTTCTACTCCACCAAGTAGTCAGATTGTTTTGCAACGGAACAACACTAGTGAGGTTCTACCAATCACTTCTCAATCAAATTCTTGTGGAGATATTGCTTTATCCAAGTCACTACCATCTTTAATGGAGGAAAGTCATGGAAATTCCATCTCGGCTAAGTTCCCACGTCCAACTTCATTTTATGATACAGAACTTGGAACCTTCCCAGAGGATGAGAGAGGATGCAACAGGTTTTTTGATGCTGCTGAGAGCATTTCCAATGTTTCAGTAACTCATACGATATTGCAAGACAATATCAACAGTGAGGATCAACTTGCACCCAAGAAATCATGTTCTATTAGAGATAGAAGTTTGCCGCAAACCCCAGCATTTACATCTGATATACCTCCAACTTCACTTAGTGATGCAGGATTTGGGGTGTCCATCCCCGTCTGTAAAAGCTTCTTGGACGATATTACTTGTGTTTCTGATAGGTCAAGCAAGGGGGCATTTGAAGACGCTCCAAGTACATTCCAGTCATCTGAACTTGTACTTTCTCGAGGTTTTGTAGAGAATGAAAGCGTGGATGTAGACACCGGAGTATCAGACTCTTCCCCGTTAACAGAATCTTCAAGCCTGTCAATTGGAAACTGTTCACTGGAAGCAGAGTCCGATTATAGTATCTCCACTGGCCTCTCATCTTCCTTGTCAACTCCTTTAGCGAGTGGAAACAATGTTGTTGCTGTCATTCCAGCTCTCTCAAGCGCTGCTGCATCGTCGACGGATTTCAGTGGTAAGTGGATTCCTCTTCGAACCCTCTGGTGGAGTAGTCAAAATTAATACTGTCCAGTTTTTAGTTGTCTATGTTTCTACTTCCTCTTCTTTCTGTGGTATCTACTGCTTCAAAAGATTTCTCCTTCTGCAGATGTAAACGTCTCGAGTTATCAAGAGTCAGTTGGGTATTCTGGTTCAATAAGAAATAACCTTGAGTGGTATCCAAGCTCTCAGTCGAAGGCTCTTATGTGTCCTGCAGAAATAGGTAACAACATGGAACAACATTGTTTGTCTTTCCTTCCTTTAAAATTTCATGTGTTTCTAACAAACTCGCAGTTAAACTATGGGAATACAGCCGAGATGATGATGCATGTATGAAAATCTATGTTGCGCGGACTCTCCAAAATGTAGCTGTACCGGTGTCGAATCCTTAAAAAATGCACTACTTTTGGAGGATCCGACGCGTATCCGGCCACATTTTCGGAGAGTCCGAGCAACATAGATGAAAATAAAGATAATAATGAAAAATGAATGCAAACTCAGATCCCTGCGGCACTACATGCTTGTTACGTAGTACTCATTGTCCTTGAATAATGCAAAGATGCTATAACATAGTGTATCATTTTTTCGGAAGGAGAGCTCAAAAAAAGAAATGAAAAAGGAAATTTGAGGGCGAAGGGACGATATTGACTAGCATGTTTTGTCCGCTATAAACTTATGGAAGAATAAAAGGGTTGCTCTTTATAAAATATTAACCATAAGATTTCTCGGTGCTGTATTCCTTGTTTGGAAAAATCGTACTTGTTGATTGCTATTTACTTTATCTTGTTATATCCTCATCATCTCATGGAACACGCAGCAGCAATTTAGATCATTCTTGGAACCAGCAAAATCAGCATGAATAGGTTCTATCTGTTTCACGAAGGTTTATAAAAACTACTTATTTTCTTGAAATATAAGGGTGAGGATTGGAACAAGGTTTGGAAAATTCTTGGTTGAGAGCAAATAACTTGGAAGCTACAGATGTCATGGCCATATATATATACTCATATTGTTCAGATTGATGCGTTCATATCCGTGTCTTTTGATGCTTTTTGCAGGATGCTTGAATGATTGCTGCATTGATCTCCCTGAGATGGAAACAATTGATCTAACTGATAAGGGAAAGCTCGAGGAAAGTTGCGTCCTTGTGAACAATAAATTACAAAGAACGGTTTCTTTTAGGCCAAGGAAATATAAGTCATACAAGGTAGCCTCTCTATTTATAAGCTTCCCTTCGGCTTTAAAGCCTGAACTCGATTAACATTCAGTTTTTGTCTCTGCCATACTACAGGAACTAATACAGGAGGCCTTTGCTTCTAGGAAGAGATTGATAAAGGAATACAAGCAGTTGGCTGTTTTGTATGCAGACGTTGATGCAGAAACCATCACGCACACTCAGTTGCCTTCGCTTCCTTCACCATGTTTACACTCAACAGAATCGTCCATCTGTGAATCTGGGTGGGAGCTTCTATAAATAAGCAGCATTTTTTCTGTGCAAACTTTCCCATGTTAATGATTTCTGCTGGGAATTTTCTCTTTGTAAAGGTTCCATAAAATGGTTAGCGGTCGAGCTAATCGTTAGTCTTATTTGTGATATAAATGATGATGGAAACTACATCTTTTTTTGCCTCTTCACTTAATTCGCCGATTACTCTATTCAAACTCTGATCTCCAAGTATGATTTGAAGTTAAAATCGAAGAGGGAGATCCAGAATCAACAAGACAGTTAATTCTCCAAGAATGTGTATATCACCAAATATACATGTATGTATACCATATTATATATCGTGATATATATTGTCGAATGTGTGATATACAATGATATCACGATATACATTATCGGAATGGATGATTTCTTAGTCTCGGAATTTCCGAATAAGGCATCTATAAATGTGTTATACACTGAGATTGCAAGGAAATGAAATGAAAGCTTATTTTTAGGATGATAGCTGCCATTAAAAACAGAGAGTGCTAACTATCTTTCGTTAGTTTTAAGGAAAATAATTTGATTAGCGGATGACAGTATTTTCTAGATAAATAGTCAATTTGGACTACCATCAGTCAAATGCCAAAAAATAAGCTCTGTTGTGCCAATTGTTGGATCAGATTGTTAGGTAATGCCAAATTCCCTGATAATTTCTAGTTGATGAGGCACTTTGCCTAATCAAATTCTGAAATTTCAAATTTGTAAAGGGCGTGATGTATAAATAACACTAATGATATACTGTTGACTTTAGGGAAATTATCAGCTATGTCTATTTATAAGTAGCTCATTATAAAAATTGGTCAATTGATAAAATATTACTAATATTAGCCAATTAGCTATTTGTAGCAAAAAAAAATCAAAATTTTGCTTTATTTTGAGTGGATGTTATTAGAATAGATTGGGCACAACTTAAGAAGTTTGAATCTCAGTTTTGGGATGATTTGGTGAAGTTTTGAGGTAGTTTGAATTGAAAATTCGAAGTAAAAACTGAACATGAAAAAAATGATATGTGTATCACATATGTATCATATTTGTATTAATTGTGTATCACATGTATATCCATGTATACCTGTGTGTGAGATACATGCGGGATACATGTTTGATACATGTGTCGCAAAAGACTTTTTTGAACTCGATTTAATTACGAATTTTGATTCAAAACCAATCCAAATCACCTCCAATCTTCCTCAAATTTTGTATATTAACTTATCTATATATTTTCAATGAATTTCAACTATACCCATTGAGAGAAAGAACCCTATTATTTAGTTTTTAAATTTTTGTTGGCTAGTTTTGGTAAGTCTATGATTAATGGCTAGAGGTTGGTAAGTTGAGATTTATTTGGGACATTTGTGTAAGTTTCTCTTGATTCTAATAAGCAGGCCATGTAGAAGGCCATTCAGCGCCCAATAGTGTGGACCTCTTCTCAAGTATAAAGTCCATGTTTAATCTCTACAATTTTGTGTACGAGTAAAATCGGGAGCAATGTCCACCCCGATTCCTCGATAAGAGAACGAAGGGAGAGCACAGATCCACGAGATTGTAATCGAGGCCAGAGCCTTCATATCGAGTCCCAGCAAGAACGAATGATACATACGACATCGGACATAGTAAAGCGACGCGCCTCGGACCGAGTATAAGTTCTAGACCTCGGGAGACACGGTGGACAACTATGCATGACAGATAGAGGGTCGTAATACTCGGCCTCAACCGTATATCACGGCGCGAATCTCGTTCAATATTGATTATGGATCAACAATTATCGGCAAAAGAAGCATTTTATCTTTTATAGACTTATACTAAGTCTGAAATTCTCCTACTTTATAAAGTGGAAGTCTTTTTGTTAGTCTGACACATCGTAACACGCAATCAAGGTGATAAAAGTTTACTTTTATCTTCTAGTTAGTGTTAAAGGCATTACTCACTTGTTATGTTCTTCATTCGCGACTGGGCTTCAACATTCTAATATTTCTCTCAAAGTTTCAAACTTGGTATATACCAAAAAAGAAAAAGAAATTGTATCTTCTTTTCCTCCAACAATATTATGACAGCCATGAAAAGAAATAGAGAAGATGACACAAACCAGTGGTTTAGTGGATGAGACTGCACTCCCCTTAACTAGAGGTCTCGAGTTCGAGCCTTGGGTATGAAAAAATTCTTGGTAGGGAGCGCTTCCCCCAAATGAGGACCTACATAGCGCGAATCCGGATATAATCGGGCTTCAATGCGACACCTTACACCGGTGGTAAACCAAAAAGAAGAAAAAAAAAAACAGAAGCCATCGCCAATTGCTTAATGTCTTTCTCTCGTCTAAACAACAAGACTTCATCAAATAATCACAATGAGTTCGAATGCAAGACTTGCAATAAACGCTTTCCATCTTTCCAAGCTCTTGGCGGCCACCGTGCAAGTCATAAACGGCCAAACTTACTCGCCGGAGCCGGAGATTTTCTTGTGCAATCCAAAAAGAATAAAATGCATGGATGTTCTATATATATATATATATATATCTGGTATGGAGTTTTCTTCAAGTCGGCGTCACAATGATGAAATAAATAAAACGTCGACGGCAGCCGGAAAGACGATTATTCTGGTCGTCGGAAAGAGAATTATACCGGTGTTGAAGAAGTCGAATAGCAGCAAGAGGATTTGAACTTATCCCCTGATGAGAATGTTGATCTGAAGTTATGGCCGACGGCGGCGCCGGTTTCATCTCCGGTTTTGCGATGCTTTTTTTAAGTCCCTTTTCATTGTTTCCCGTGTAGGCGACTTGGAAAATTTTTGTACCTATTTGTTAATTCTTTCGGTATACTTCATTGTTTTCTTGTATATTTCCTTGATTCCATTGATTCTTTTACCTATGATGAATTAGATAATTCATATTGATATGACATTTGATTTTGCCTTGATTAGTACGGTTAAATCTTGCGCTATTTGTAATAAGTTATGTTTTTATTAATAAATTAGATAAACATACTAATTACATTAACATAGTAATCAATTAATTAACGTGAAGCCTATACTTTTATCCATCACCATGACCAACTTTGCATAACGACCCGACCGGTCGTTTTGAGAAGTTAAGCTCTGTTCGGTGGCGTAAAGTCATGAACAACTTCACATTGTGTATATCGACCTGCGTGCATGGTTGGATTCAGTTACCGGATAATCCGGAGTCGAATTGGAAGAATGATTCTAATTTTGGAAGCTTAAGCGGTGAGATTTGACCGGAGGTTTGACTTTTGTGTAACCGGTCCCTGAATGAGTTTTGGGTAATGTCAACAACTTCGTATGATGATTTTGGACTTTGGCGCGCGTACAGAATTGGTTTTGGAGGTCCGTAGAGTAAATTGAGGCAATTCGGCGAAAGTTGGAAAGTTAGGAAAAATGGAGAAGTTTGACCACAATTGACTTTTTGGGATATCGGGGTCGGAATGCGATTTCGAGAGTTAGAGCAGCTCCGGGATGTCAATTGGGACTTGTCTGCAAAATTTCGCGTCAATCGGGTGTGATTTGATAGGCTTCGGCATCGAATGTAGAAGTTCGAAGTTCTAAAGTTCATTAAGCTTGAATTTGGGCGCGATTCATGATTTCGATGTTGGTTGATATGATTTGAGGCCTCGAGCAAGTTTGTGTTATGTCTTGGGTCAGGTTGGTGTGATTGGAGGGGGTCCCGGAGGCCTCGGGTGTGTTTCAGATCATTTTGGGCTACTTTGGATGTTGATTTACTGATATCTGGTGTTGTTCTTCGCGTTCGCGTGGGTCCTCTCGCGTTTGCGAAGAAGGAATTGACTTCTTGGTGTTTCTTCTTCGCGTTCGCGAAGAAGGAAATCACTGTTGCGTAGGTCTGACTTCGGAGGCTCATATCTCACAATCTATAGGGAATTTGGAGATGATATAAAAACGAAAGTTGTAGCACTTTGTGTCTAGCTTTAGAAAGATAAACACATTTAGAATTTGGATTTGTGTACAAAGAGTTATGGCTGGTACACTACAGGGTGTCAGGGAAGATGAAGAAGAAATTTGTGTTGCACAGGGCTGAGTTTGGCGGCTTATATCTCAAAATCTATAAGGAAATGTAAGATGACCAAAACATGAGAATTGTAGATCTTGGTGTCTAGTTTTCAAAACATTAAACCATTTGTCATTTGGAGTTTTGTACGAAACGTTATGGCCATTATACTAGAGGCTATCTGAGAAGAGTTTGGAAATTGCTTTTGAGTTTTTTTGTTCATCGCGAACGCGATGGGTGGGCCGCGAACGCGATGCTAAGGATCTGGGCAGAATATAAGTTTTTCAAATCGAGGGTTTTACCATTTTTATCACGTTTTGACTTCTAGAGCTTGGTTCTTGGCGATTTTTGGTGGTTTTTTCACGAAATTTGATTGGGTAAGTGTTCTTCAACTAGAATTAAATATATTACATGAATTAATACTTGTTTTCATCATTTACATTGTGTTTTTAGTTAGGGAAAAATGTTGGTTTTTGAAGAAAATTTTCAAAATGAAATTTCATTATTTGAGGGATAAAATGGTATCGGAATTTGGTAATTTTTATATGGTTGAACTCATATTGGAATGGGTGTTCGTATTTTTATAAAATTTGCCGGGTTCCGAGGTGCGGGCTCGGGGATCGACTTTTGGGTTGATTTTTAGATTTTTGTAAAGATTGAAACTTTATTATTCGAAATAGTTCCTTATGCGATTTATGTGTGTTTTGAAGTTGTTCTAGTTGGATTTGAGCCGTCCAGAGGCCTTTTCACCCAAGAAGTCCATTTTAGAGTACCAGATTATCGTCTTTGAGGCAAGTATCTTGCCTAACCTTGTGTGGGAGAACTACCCCTTAGGATTTGAGTCTTCTATGTTGATTGTAGCCTGTGTACGCGAGGTGACGAGTGCGTACTCGGACTTATTTGTGATGACCCAAAAGGTCATCCCTTGTTTTATAAGTCAAAATGGTGTTTTGAGGCCTTGAAAATCTCCTTTTATCTCACCTCGTTTTGCGTGCGCATCCCGGGCGTATATCTGGGAAGCTTTTATATGAAAAAGTGAGGAAATGTTAATTATGCCTTTAAAATTGAATTTAAGTTGACTTCGGTCAACATTTTGGGTAAACGGACCCGGACCCGTGATTTGACGGTCCCGGAGGGTCCGTAGGAAAATATGGGACTTGGGCTTATGCCCGGAATCGAATTCCGAGGTCCCAAGCCCGAGAAATGGGTTTTTGAAGAAATTGTTTTACTCAAAATATAAGAGTTTTTGGAAATTTGATTATATTTGAAATTGATGGTATCGAGCCTGTATTTTGGTTCCAGAGCCCGGTACATGTTCAATATGATATTTGAGTTGTCTATGTAAACTTTGGTAAGAAACGGAGGTCGTTTGACGTGATTCGGACCCGTAGTTGTGAAATTTGGTACTTTGAAAGTTTTGAGATTTTTCTTTGATTTCTATGCTAAATTCGTTGTTTAAGGTGTTAATTTGGCGATTTGATCGCACGAGTAAGTCCGTAGGATATTTTTGAGGTTGTGTACATGTTTGGTTTGGAGCCCCGAGGGCTCGGGTGAGTTTCGGATAAGCGTCGGAGTGTTTTTGGACTTAGAAAATCTGATGTGTTTGTTGTTTTCTGGATTCCAGACATTTACTCTATGCGAACGCAATGAACAACGGGGAAGGGCCTGGGATTTACTCTATGCGAACGCAATGAACAACGGGGAAGGGACTGGGATTTACTCTATGCGAACGCATAGACCAGCTCGCGAACGCATAGCTGGGCAAGGGCTACCTTGTGCGAACGCGTCTGGTCCAGTGCGAACGCACTGCTTTAGGAGGGGAGCTGGGGGTTGGGGGGCCGTTACACTGTGCGAACGCATCTCTTTTGGAGCGAACACGAAGGCCTGGGGGAAATAAGCCTATGCAAACGCGGCCAAAAGCACGCGAAGGCCAGTCCAGTCTTCTTAAAACAGTAGCAAAAACGGAGTTTCTCCAAAATTTCATAACGTTTTCATTAAAACTCGAACTTGGAAGATTTTTGAAGAAGAATTTCACCACAAAACCATATGTATGTGTTCGTAGACTCATTTTCTTCAATTTCCATTAACACCCATTAGATTTCTAGGCCTAAATCATGTTTTAAGGGTAGAACATTGGGGATTTGGGTAGAGTTAGGGCTTTTTGAATAATTGGAATTTTGGACCTCGTTTTGGGGTCGGATTCCGAAACTAATTACATATTCGGGCTCGTGGGTGATTGGGTTTTGGTCCGAACCTTGTGTTTTGACCAAGCGGTCCCGGAGTCGATATTTGACCTTTTGGGAAGAATGATAGAATATAATTAAGCATTGGGATTGAATTATTTAGCAATTATTGATGTTATTAAGTTAATTATGTCTAGATACAAGTGAATTGGAGTCAAATTCAAAATGGAAAGCGGTAATCGAGGCTTGAGTTTGGTCGTGGAATTCGAGGTAAGTGTTTGGCTTAACCTTAGCTTGAGGGAATAGGTGGTGTGTCCTATTTTCTCTGTGTTAGTATCATGTTCAACGTATAAGTAAGGTGACGAGTACTTATACGTTGGTGTCAAGTATGCCCGTGGGTCGAATATTGTGATTTATGTGGTTTTTCATGAAGTATTACTTGAGTTTTACTTTGTAGATATTCATATTGGTAGAAATTCCTGATATTGTTCAGTATTGAGTATTGTTTCCAGTTGAGAAACTTTATGTGAAGTTATGTACTAAGTGAGATTGGTTATAGCTGTTTCCCTAACCGGGATGGTATTGATTCTACTGTTGTTTCCCTTGCCGGGACGTTATGATTTTATTATTGTTGTTTTTCCTTGCCGGATTGCTGTTATTGATATTGTTTGGGTGAGGAAGAGTGTAAAAGCACGAAGGGTGATGCCGTGTATGATATTGTGAGAGAGTGTAAAAGCACGAAGGGTGATGTCGTGCCATTTCTATTGACTTATTGTGAGAATGAGAGTAAAAGCACGAAGGTGATGCCGTGCATTTGCATTTACTATTTGGTGAGGATGAGAGTAAAAGCACGAAGGGTGATGTCGTGCCATTTCTATTGACTTATTGTGAGAATGAGAGTAAAAGCACGAAGGTGATGCCGTGCATTTGCATTTACTATTTGGTGAGGATGAGAGTAAAAGCACGAAGGGTGATGTCGTGTACTGTTTTCTTTGTGTTTCTATTTTCTGCTATTTAAGTTGATATTTGAATTGTTAACCTATTTCGTTATTTTCATTATTTGATATTTTTTTCCCTTAGCATGTTCCCCTTTTCTTTGTATTTAGCTTCTTACTTCTTGTTGTTATTATTTCCTCTGTATGTTATTAAACTGCACAGGTTGACTTAGTTGTCATGTCCTAGCCTCGTCACTACTTCGCCGATGTTAGGCTTGGCACTTACTCAGTACATGGGGTCGTTGTACTGATGCTACACTCTGCACATTTTTGTTGTGCAGATCCCGGTACAGGACTCTACGGAGCCTAGAGTGAGGAGGTTGCCTTCAGTCCATTTGGAGATTCCGAGGTAGTCCTGCAGGCGTCCGCAGGCCTTGGCGTCCCCTCCTACATCCTTTATATTCTGTTCTTCTTATTTCGAGACAAATGTATTTATTTTGTTCAGACCTTTATATGTATTATTCATAGACAGTCCTTGAAGTTGTGACACCAGAATTCTGGGTTTGGTATTGTGAATTTCGTAACGACATTTATTTACGTTGTTAGACTGGTTGTATCTCGTACTTTCTTTATTGCTAATTCTGTATATCACCTGTTAACTGTTAAAAATATAGAAGAATAAGGTAAATTAAACTTAACGCTGACTTGCCTAGCAGGTTCAATGTTAGGCGCCATCACGGTCCCGACGGTGGGAAAATTCGGGTCGTGACATTATTTGTAGGAGGTTTGCCTTTAGGTTTATTAGGTCCTTCTATTCCCTGTGTATGAAGTTGTAATTTTAATGACTGAGTTCTTGATTGCTAGTTTCATCTCTTCCTTCTTAAATTAGAATTACTTGCCTTTAGGTTCCTTTTGTTGTTTATCTAATCTTAATTGACTTAACTGGAGATTTTACCTCTTCTACCATCATGCCATATTCTTCCTCATAAACTGCCTACTTAATTGAAATTAGTATTATCTCACCCTACAATTGTTTAGCATTAATTGAAGTTATTATTATCTTTTTGTGGTTTCCCCTTACTTGAATTGTTGGAAAATCTCTCGCGTAATTGCTCAACCTTAAAAGGAATTTGGATAACCTATATCTTAGATGACTTGCCTTTACTTGGAATTTATTTATTTGTGTTTGGCTACTTATTGTTGACTTGAATATTGTAGATTCGTTGTTACGTCTTGTTTCTCTCTGGTTAAGCTGTTTTCCTTTACGCTTAGTATTTTCTTTAGTGGTTATTCCTTGTGAATGAGTTCTACCGTTCTTGTGATTTAAGTTCTTGTATTGATTTTCTCGTCGTGCATTGCATTTCTATCCTGTGCTTCTTTTGTACCTGTTGTGGCATTGTACGATGTCTTCTGTCGTGTTATAGTTGTTATTCTTGCTGGTTGCATTGCATATTTAAATTGGGGACTACAGACGTATTCTAGGAGATCCCCCCAGCACTGCATATTTACTTTTGGGGACTACAGACATTCTGGGAGATCCCCCTGCACTGTATATTTACTTTTGCGGACTACAGACGTATTCTGGGAGATCCCTCCAGCACTGCATATTTATTTTGGGGACTACGGACGTACTCTGGGAGATCCCTCCTGTACTGCATGACTAATTCTGAACTACGGGACGGAATCCCGGTAGATTATCTTGAATAAACTATGTTCGAACGATAGTATTTGAAAAGTATTTATCTTAAAGGAAACTCTGTTCGAAAGCCATTTATTGAAAAAGTATATTTAAAATGCATTTATCTTGAAAAAATTACGTTTGAGGATTTCCTTTCTGAAAAATATATTTATATTGGAGGAGGTATATTTCAAAAGAAATTTTCTATTTGAAATGATTATATTGTAAAAGCTTTCAATATAAATTTCCGGTGTTCCAGTTCAGTTTGAACACCCTTAGGTGCATGAATCTAGGGTTGTGCATAATTTGATAAAAAACGAATTACCGTATCAAAAACAAAAAAATTTAGTATTAGATATTCAATATTTTGGTATTTGGTATGATATTTGATTTAAGTTCTTTCAAAAAATTGATATTAGATATGGTATTCAGTATTTTTAAATTAAATACCTAAATACCAATATCGTACTGATATATATATATTAAATTACACAATGCATATATTATTAATTATAACGTATATATTAAAGTTTTAAATTCTACTTTCCGTTATTTTTATAGTTACCTTTACCACCCTTTCTTCCCACTATACTTGCCTTTCCATTTTTTCTTTGGTTGCCTACTTATGTTTCAACCTTTCTCCCATATAGACTTAGCATTTTTAGTTTCTATTTTTTTCCTCACTATATTCTAATATTTTTATTTTCGTATTTGTGAGTACCTTAGTTAAGAATATCAGTTTATGGCTTTATGCACTAGTTAATATTCGAGCCGAACGAACCGAAATTACCTGAACGAATAAACCAAAATCGAAAGGAGAAAAGCCGAATCAAACCAAATTTATTTAGGTATGGTATTGATATAATATTTTAAAAAACTGAATATAAAAAATACTGAACCGAAATATCTAAAAACTGTATCATACTGAACAACGAACACCCCAAAATGAATCCCGTCTATCCCCATTTTTTGTTTAGTGCTTTGAAATAAGTAATTACCAGGATAAAACTATCTGGCGTGCAAATCTAAAATTTTGTTTTGCCCATTAACCCAATTATAAGAGATATAATCATATAGGGGAGAATTACATCCCTTGTTACTTGGCCCAACAATCCATTAGAAAATGGCTCATGTTTGAAGCTCTTATCAAGTGTAGCCCATGTTGTACATAACTTGAAAATAACTTTTTACCAGTTAGCCCACCCTTTTTTTCTTCGTTCTTCTTCTTCTTCTTCTTCTTCTTCTTCTTCCCGTGTCAGCCTTTGCACCACAAAATTTCTTTACTATTGTTATTCTCCTTCAATTCTTTTCCAGATTCCAATGGTTAACTAAGGATCTGAAAAATAAAAGTCACCATTACAGGTGGTTCGAAGATTCAATTTCAAAAATTGAATTTTTCGATTTGTTAGTTGTTTGGAACGGGTGTTGTCCCAATTGATTGGAATAATCAAGATGAGTTCAAAACTTAAATTTCAAGTGGTTTGGAGTAGATTTAGGCTATATTTGAGTTAAATTTCAGAGGATGCCCAAGGAAGAAGAAGAACATGTGAAGCTCCATTGATAGGATTCATTTGTATAATAATGTATAATATTATATAAATAGTATATAATAGTGTATAAACACCACTTATACACTACATATACAAGGTTGATACATTATTTACAGGTATTTGGTGAATTTCTCGCATTTTCTTCTTCTTCTTTTTCTCATTCTTCTTATACACCTATATACATAGTGTATCAAGAATATTTCACTCTGTGATTATACATCTTTATACACTTTTATACAACTATATACATAATGTACCTCTTTGTATAAAAGTGTATAACATTGTATAAAAGTATATAATCATCTCTGACGAAAGTTTTGTACAATTTTCACTTGCAACTTTGTATAAAACTAGTCTAAATCTCCAGCAAATAACTTCAAACTTTGTATACATCCTAATAAGACTATTTCTAATAAGTTCAAACAATACCCACTCAAAATTTCTCACAAAATCATAATCGAATTTTAACAAGATTAGCATTAAAGGAGATGTGATTTTAGGTTTCTCGCGTCTGTTTTTGCGTTTTGTAGTTATGATAAGTATGTATAAACCTGAAGATATACAAAATTAAAAAAAAAATTCAGAGAAGTATTGGTTATGGAAGAAGGCACGGATGAGTTTTGACTGAGTGTCTCACTCAATGGTTACCCTAAAAATGAGAACTGATTTTTGTTTTCAGTTTTGTTTGCATATGATTTTTTTTATTAATTAAATTAAATATTTATGGGTAAAAAATGAGGAGAAAACTACAACAGGGGTAGGTAGGAATAAATAAGGTTGTTATAATTAGAGAGAATGAGAAAAGAAAAGATCTTATTGATATTAGCTACACATTTACAAACTTGTTACTAGGCTAAAAAAGTGCAAGGTCAACTTATAAAGTGCATTATTCTGTAATTTTGTCATCATATAGCTGATTACAATTAGCTATTTTAGGAAGAAAAGAAAAAAAGAGCACAAAAACAAAATACAAGAGATATATGAACATGTTTTTGTGCTAATGGTATAGAATATTGGGAAACTTACATAAATGTCCCAAATAAATCTCAACTTACCAACCTCTAGCCATTAGTCATAGAGTTACCAAAAATAGCCAACAAAAATTGAAAAACCAAATAATAGGGTTCTTTCTCTCAAAGAATCACATGCAAAAATCACCTTCCATATTTTTAAGCGTGATTAGCAACACTAGATACATGACGGAAAGGAAATTTAAAGGTGATGAAATACAAAAATATATATAATATTCAAAAGTCTAAATAAAAAGGAACTTTTTCAATGAGTGTAGTTGAAATTCATTGAAAATATATAGATAAGTCAATATACAAAATTTGAGGAAGATTGGAGGTGATTTGGACTGATTTTGTATCAAAATTCGTAATAAAATCGAGTTCAACTAGACTTCCATGGGAGCCGATTTTGGAGCAACTTTGAGGTGCCATTTTCACCACCAAGCATGAGGTAAGTGGTCTATGCTAGTTTTTGAGTTAAATACATGATTATATACGGATTTGGGCATAGAAATTAGTAGAAATTTGGGATTTTGAGGAAAACCTAGAAAATTTATATTTTTGGATTTTGACCACAATTTTGGGCATGAAATCGATAGTAAATTATATATTTGAGTTCGTGAGGTTGTGGGTATATGTTATCTTCAGAAAATTTCGGAATCCGGGCATGTGGGCCTGAGGGTAATTTTTATCGACTTTTCGATTGGGGTTAGAAATGGTTATAAATTAAATTGTTATGAGTAATTGAGTATACATTTATGGGCTTGCATAATTATTGACTAGTTTTGGAGCATTGTGCATCGAATTGAGTCCTCGGAAGGGCCTGGAAGCCGGTTATGGAACTTCGGAGCGAGGTAAGTCTCCTTTCTAAGCTTGTAAGGGGAAAATGTCCCCATAGGTGAATTAATATGTGCTATTGTTTGTAGGGGCTGCGTACGCACGAGGTGACGAGAGTCCGTGTGTAGCTACTATTATGCTTATGTCCGGGTAGCCTAGGACCCAAAAGCATGCCTTACTTGCCGTACTTGTAATTTTACTGATAAACTTAAAATGCTTAAATACTATCGAATTTGGCAAATGCATTTCTAAAAATATTAAACACCATCTTCTTGACCAGTAAAAGAGAACTTTATTATACTTATGTGTAACCGCGTCGCAAATATATTCCGCGAGCGGGGTGACTGATTCCACTACTCTCATGGGAGCGGACCGTACGCCACGACAGATTAATAGATGTATCTATGGTTCATTGTTCGACCCTTCGGCAGTGCACAATTTACATTTATGTTGGATCGGGCCGTAGGACATATTTGATTGGGATTAAAAAGAAAAAGTACGAGCATGCATCATGATATATATGCATAATATGAGTAATGGAAGAGACTCAATAGCATAAGCAACGAAACAAACAAAATTATTGGCTGTTGGCTATGCTCAAATTCTCACAAACCAAAACTGTCTTGTTCGAGTTATTTAAAAGAGTAATGCTTGTGAAACGTAATATATTCTTCCAGATCATCAAAATTTTTAGTTATTGAAGGAACGTACATATTTGAAAAAGAAAAAGAAAAAGAAAAGTGAATTATCTCTCTTCAACATATTTGAAGCCGTCGAAATTTTCAAAAAACGAACCAACTTCAAACCTCATGTACATATCCCTTCCAATTCCATTATTAATTCTTTCAGCAATATTCCACTCAGAATCATTAGCCTCTCTATTCCAATTCCACGGCGAAAAGAAGGTATTATCAACTTCAAGAAAAGATAAAATGTTGGGAGTAGAATTCCTCAAAGTCAGATCATAAGATTGTCGCAGTACTAGTAATTCTTGTTGTAAATAACGCAGCAGTTGACAGTTGTGGCATTCATACACTGCTTCAAAATCAGACATAATATTATTTATTTCAGTAATTTCCACCTTCTCTTCTTCAGAATTCAGCTTCTCCATATATATGTTCAATACTTAATACTAATGTTTTGTTAGAGATCGATATGTCATGTCTTTGTATATATAATGCTCTTTGGTATTATTTGAATAGGATAGGATTTGACTCGAATTACTACTCCCAGATAACTAAGAATTAGCTCCTACTTCTATCTTGCTATGGTTTTTCCGAGTGTCATAATTATAATGTATTTAGGATTTACGGTACCATGTCAGAAACTATTTCCTTTTTGTTTTAATTATATTGTTCTTATTAGTTTCCTTAATTTCTTCTTTTGATAAACTAGTCATTGGTCTCAATGAATAAAACTTCTTCGAAAAAATTACATAAATGTTCTATTAAAATACCTTTGCTTGTTTGTTTTCTCATGGAAAAAGTTTTTACGAATTTTTCCATTATGTTGTATTTATTTTTTACCTTCACAAAATACATGTATATGCGGTTTTCTACCCATCATAACCTAGATTTCTTTTTACTTCTTTTCCACGTATAAATAGCAAGTGTTTCAACATCACTTAGATATTTGTACTAATTTGTACACAAAGTTCTATCGCCAATAATATTTTGTTCTAAAACACTCTCAAAGAAACAGAAAAGTACAGTTGAAACCGTGAGTCGCTAGCGTCTCATACAAGGTTATGAAAAAATACAAATTGTGTAATGATCAGACAGGTTGTTTTGAGCTCTAGCGAGTTTTTTGGCGGTTCGAGATCATGAGTAGCTTTATTTAAGGTATTATGACTCGTACGCGTGGTCGGAATTGAATTTCAGGAAGTTCGGAGTCGATTTGAAAAAAGAGAATTCTTGTTTCGGAAACCTTAAGTTGAAAGAATTGACTAAGATTGGATTTGTGAGTAAATGACCTCAGAATCATGATTGGAAGGTTCCAACATGTTAGTATGATGATTTCGGACTTGGACATATGTCCGGATTGGATTTTGGATGGCCAGGGAGCGTTTCGGCGTCTATTTTGGAAGTTGGCATTTTTGGAAGAAGTTCATAAATTTGGTATTGGGAGCGCATCCAGAAGTGGATTCGGAAGTCCGTAGGTCATTTTGGAGTCATTTGGCTAAAGTTAGAAATTTGAAAGTTTTTAAGAAGTTTGACCGAAAGTGAAATTTTTGTTATCGGGGACGGATTCCGATTCCGGAAGTTGGAGTAGGTCCGTAATGTTGAATGTGACTTATGTGCAAAATTTGGCACAATCGGACGTGATTTGGTAGGTTTCGGCATCGAATGTAGAAGTTTGAAATTTCAAAGTTCATAAAGCTTGAATTGGAGTGCGATTCGTGGTATTAGCGTTGTTTGATGTGATTTGAGGCCTCGAGCAGGTCCACATTATGATTTGGGACTGGTTGGTGTGATTGGATGGGGTCCCGAGGGCCTCGGGTGGATTCCTGGTGGTTAACGGATCGAAAATGGGATTTGAGAAGAGGCTGAGGGCTGCTGTCATCTGGTGTGACCACACTTGCGAGGGTTTGGCCGCAGGTGCGCAGCCGCAAAAGCGGCCTTGGTGTCGCATAAGCGGAAGTGGCTGGGCTAGGCTGGGACCGCGGATGCAGTTATCTCGCCGCAGAAGCGGGACCGCACATGCGGTAGGCGACGCGCAGAAGCGGAAAGGTGGAGCCTGGTGAAGGACCGCAGATGCGGTAGTTGGGGCCGCACTTACGGAACCGCATAAGCGGTCAAGTGACCGCAGGTGCGGAAATGCTGGAGGCAGTGAGGTTCTTTAAATCGGTGGTTTGGCTCATTTCAACCCCATTTCTTCCATGGGAGCCGATTTTGGAGCAACTTTGAGGTGCCATTTTCACCACCAAGCATGAGGTAAGTGGTCTATGCTAGTTTTTGAGTTAAATACATGATTATATACGGATTTGGGCAAAGAAATTAGTAGAAATTTGGGATTTTGAGGAAAACCTAGAAAATTTATATTTTTGGATTTTGACCACAATTTTGGGCTTAAAATCGATAGTAAATTATATATTTGAGTTCGTGAGGTTGTGGGTAAACGTTATCTTCGGAAAATTTTGGAATTCGGGCACGTGGGCCCGAGGGTGATTTTTATCGACTTTTCGATTGAGGTTAGAAATGGTTATAAATTGAATTGGTATGAGTAATTGAGTATACATTTATGGTCTTGCATAATTATTGACTAGTTTTGGAGCATTGTGCATCGATTTGAATCATCGGAAGGGCCTGGAAGCCGGTTATGGAACTTCGGAGCGAGGTAAGTCTCATTTCTAACCTTGTAAGGGGGAAATATCCCCATATGTGAATTAATTAATTATGTGCTACTGTTTGTTGGGGTTGCGTATGCACGAGGTGACGAGAGTCCGTGCGTAGCTACTATTATGCTTATGTCCGGGTAGTCTAGGACCCAAAAGCATGCCTTATTTGCCATACTTGTAATTTTACTGATAAGCTTAAAATGCTTAAATCCTATGGAATTTGGAAAATAAATTTCTAAAAGTATTAAACACCATCTTCTTGACCATTAAAAGAGAACTCTATTATACTTATGTGTAACTGCTTCGCAAATATATTCCGTGTGCGGGGTGACTGATTCTAGTACTCTCATGGGAGCGGGGTGCACGCCACGTCAGGTTAATAGATGCATCTATGGTTTACGTTGTGCAACCCTTCGGCAGTGCTCAATTTACATTTATGTTGGATCGGGCCGTATGACCTTGGCATTATCTGTGCATGCTACTTGTTTGGTGTTTTTCCCCGATTTGAACTACTTAAATGCCTTGATATATGAATTGTCAACTGAAGCGACAGAAACTAAAGTTATAATGATGAAAGAAGTTGTCCCCTTCCTGTTGTTATTTGTCACTTAATTATGACACCCATACCTTGCCTCATATTTTTTTTGTATTAATTTGACCTCTAGTAAGTGCCAAAGTCGACCTCTCGTCACCAGCTATTCGAGATTAAGCGGGATACTTATTCGGTGCACGTTGTTTTCGTACTCATACTACACTTGCTGTGCATTTTGTTGCTCAGGCACATGAATGTCCAGCGGCCTAGCTTGGCGCAGCGGCATGGTTTATATGGAGACATAGGTGAGCTGCACCTCCCGAGACGACCCGCAGCCAGCAGAGTCTCCTTCAAAGTATTGTGTTGTATTTTCCCTACTGTCCCATTTGTATTGTGGACGGTTGTTGTATTTCATTTGTTTCCTAGAAACTGCTCATGCACTTGTCACACCGAGTTCTGGGATGACTATGGGATTTATTCATTGTTTGAACTTGTTAATGATGTCATTATTTAATCTGTGAAGTTCTTTATTTATTTTAAATGCAAGGAAAATAAATGATTTCAAAAATACTAAAATGAGAATCAATTATTCTTTTGTGTTGGCTTGCATGACTGTGGTGTCAGGCGCCATGACGACCATTAATAAATTTCGGACCGCGACAAATTATACATCATAAAAAGGAATTTTTTTTATATATTAGATTGAAGTTCCGAAAATATATGTACATTCGATATGAGTATCACATAAGCATTTCAAGTATTAGTAAAATAAACGTTACTAATGAGATTTCGGATATCGCTAAATCATACATTTTTTAAAATTTTATGTGAACAAGAGAATTCCAATTGAAAGAGTTTTTATTTTTTATTTTTTATTTTTTATTTTTAGAATTATTTTATTAGAAATTTAGAATTCTATTATTAGTTGCCTTCCTTTTTCTATTTACGTCTAAATTGCATGTGGAATATGTATGTACACGTTTTATGCTTTAAGAAGAAAAGTAGAAGAGTTTTAGAATTCTTTTGTCGAAAAAAGATATTAAATATTCTAATCTCAAGGAAGGAGTTATAATTATGTTACATCATTTAATTGTGGAAAGAACTAATATAAGTCAAGTTTTACTTAATTTTGACTTCCTAAATATTAGGAATGTTTAAATAGTTTAACTAAGAAAAAATTTAATACTCTAAATTTTAGTTAATTTTAAAGTCCTAAATATTTAAAAATATATAATATGATTGTTACATTTAAGGCAAGTCAAGTTTTACTTAATTTTAACTTCCTAAATATTGGGAATGTTTAAATAGTTTAACTAAGAAAAAATTTAATACTCCAAATTTTAGTTAATTTTAAAGTCCTAAATATTTAAAAAATATAATATGAGTGTTATATTTAAGGTAAGTCAAATTTTACTAAATTTTACTTCCTAAATATTGGGAATGTTTAAATAGCTTAACTAAGAAACAATTTAATGCTCTAAATTTTAGTTAATTTTAAAGTCCTAAATATTTAAAAAAAATAATATGAGTGTTATATTTAAGGTAAAATTTATTTTAAGTAGTAAAACTATCACGACCCGATTTACCATCTGAAAGGTATCGTGACGGCGCATAGTCTCTACGACTAGTTAAGCCTAAATTGCGGGAAAATAAATGTAAAATAATAAATAAAGACAGAAAAGGAGAATACAGACGACATAACATAGCCGCTCGGCATGTACAATTATTTTTCCCAAAACCCGGAATGTCACACTAGTCACAAGCTCTGTACCAAAAGTAACTCTATACAACGAAGAAGTAGAACTACAAAATATGTCTATACCTATACTAGAGTAAACGGGGACTCGTGGGATTTTGCGGACGCGGCAGAATTACTTCGCGGTCTCCTCGAAGCTGCTAAGTGACTCCTAGCCACGAAGGGTGCTGGTACCTGGATCTGCACAAGAAAATATGTGCAGGAAAGGGCACGAGTACACCATAATTGGTACCCAGTAAGTGCCAAGCCTAACCCCAATCAAGTAGTGACGAGGTCAGGTTAAGACTCTATTGGATTTTCATAAGTAAAACTGTTTAAAATAGTGCAGAAAGATATATAAAAAAAATTAAGGTAAAACAGTAGAAACAAATAAGCTGAAAGCAAAACAGCAACAGGGAGCCCTTGGCTCAGTACAAGTGTCACACGGTGGAATCTCCCGGGATACGTCTCGTAGTTCCAAATGTAAATATGCAACGCAATACAGGGAGAAAGCTCCCGGAATACGTCCGTAGTCCCAATTTAAATATGTAGTATAGGGGAAAAGCTCCCGAAATACGTCCGTAGTCCCAATTTAAATATGCAGTACAGGGGAACAGCTCCCGGAATACGTCCGTAATCCCAATTTAAATATGCAATGCGAATGAATGCCAGAGACGGTGTATTTAAACAATTCACGAAAAGAGTCACATATAAGAACAATATAAGGACTAACTAACATGGAACACATTGTTTCAAATAGGGAAATTAGGTAAAATAAGCAGGCATGCTTCTTCCTAATCTAAACTACACAGGTAGCATATAGAACAGTGAAATAGAAGAAAAATGATTTATGACATGGGTAGGAAAACTGGAATTTAGCAACAATGGCCCGTGTACGCACTTGTCACCTCACGTACACGGAACCCATATAACAAACAGTACCAAAACAACCTAAGGGGAAGCCACCAACACAGAGTTAGGCAAGTCACTTACCTCGACTGCACTACTCAACTCAAAACCATGCTCTTGCCACGAGTATCCGACTCCGGATGACCCAAATCTATTCAATTCGATTGCATAATGTAAATATCAGTTTAAGGAATCAAAATAACTAACTAGTTCTGTTGAATCAAGTCACTGAATGGTTTTGAAGAATGACAAATGTCCTCACAGTTGAACCAGGTCCATCATGGAATACATAGACATGCAGACTGAATGGCACAAGAAGCGTTCACACGCAGGAGATAAACACCATCTCTGAATTAAGGGGTTATCTCCTAAGCGAAAAGATTGCAAATTGATAGGGAGATGGACTTCGTATTCATGTAGGACAGAATCAAGATATAGGAGGATCAAGGAAGTTGAGATCAACTCAAACTCTTCCACCAAGGAAGAGTTGCATCAGAATTCTACTTCAACGTCTCAACTACTGATCCTATATATTGTCAAAGTGTTCCTGCTGAATTGTACGCACAAACATAGAAGTGAAAAAGGAATCGAGAGCAAAATTACCAAAGTAATTTTGCAAGCAGTTCATGTGAAGAATCCCTGTGCGACTCAAAGGCTACTTGAACCAGCTCGAAGAACCAGTTCCATCTGTCTTCTTTTGAGTCTAGTTGGTTGTAGTAGGTGATTACAAAATTGTATCTTTCAGCTTTATCTAGAAGCAATTGTAATAAGTACACATTATTCAAGTTAGAGTTAACTTGAAGCTTGTCGCAATTATCTAGAGGCTAGTTTGCCACAAGGGGATTAGAGTTAGTCCTTAGGTTTACAAAAGAGTTTATTTTGTAAATGTTGTTTGGCTCATTAGCATAGTGAAAAGTTTGGGAAAATCCTACTGGGAAATAGGTCGTGGTTTTTTCACCTTTTGAGCCAGGTGTTTTCCACGTAAAATTGTTGTGTTCTTTTATTTCTGCAATTATTATTCCGCAAACTGTAGAAGTTGGAACACCTAAAAGAACCTGGTTCTTCCATAACGACAGCACTCGAAAATTAGATACCACACAAATCACCCCCCTCTTGTGTGGTATTGACGTATAAAACATCAATTAGTATCAGAGCGGGTTATCCTTGAAGAGGTTAACACCTTAGAAAAAGATTAAAATGAGTGCACCACCTGTGAACTGGGAAGGACAATCAACTTCTAAGCCTCCACTCTTCAACGGCCAGTACTACTCCTGGTGGAAGAATAGGATGAATGATCACTTAATTGGGGAAGACTATGAACTATGGGACATAGTCATTGATGGTCCTTTGGCTACTATGAAAAAGACCGCTGAAGGAGTAGACGTGCCAAAGACAAGAGCTGATTGCATTGCTGAAGACTTAAGAAAATGGGAGAAGAATGCTAAGGCCAAAAAGTGGCTAGTGTGTGGACTTGGTCCAGACGAGTATAGTAGAATTCAAAGCTGCACCACTGCCAAAGAAATATGGGATACCCTGCAAGTATCTCATGAAGGAACACCTCAAGTGAAAAGGTCAAGAGGTACTCTACTATACTCCCAATATGAAAACTTCACTATGAAGGAAGGAGAGACAATCCAAGATATGTATACGAGGTTCACAACACTAGCCCATGAACTTAAGTCTCTTGGAAGGGTCATTCTTGAAGAGGACAGGGTTGAGAAGATCCTGACTAGGGACTTGCCAATTTCTTGGGAAAGCAAGATCACTGCTATCCAGGAATCTAAAAACATGGCAACCCTCAGGTTGGATGAGTTAATTGGAAATCTCACTGCCTACAAACTTAGAAGGCAAACAATGAAAATGGATGCTCCTAAGAAGGAAAGAAGTCTGGCATTAAGAATCACCGAGGGAGAAGATCTGGAGGAAGATGAGATGTCCATGATCACTAAGGAATTCAAAAACTACCTCATAAGAAAAAAAGGGCATCTCAAGAGGTGGAAACTACAACAAAGCAAAAGTTCCAGAAAAGCCAACCAACGAGGGATGCTACAAATGTGGAAAGACTGACCACCACATCAAGAATTGTCCTAAGTGGGAAGTAGAATGGAAAAGGGAAAGATTTGAACGAAGGAACAGGAAGAAGGAACCGGTCCATCCCAAGAAAACCACAACTAAAGTAATGGTTGTTCATTGGGGAGAAAGCTCAAATGAAAAATTAGAAGATGGTGAGGAAGAAGAACAAGCACTTATGGAAATTGGTGAATCAGATGAGGAATCATGTGAAGAACCAGAGGTAACTATATCCCATCTCAAAAAAAAAAAATTCCTATCCAAAGAAAAACTCTCTGAGTTACTACTTGATTTCATGGATGATTTTGAAGAAATAAATAAAGAGAAAGAACAACTGTCTAAGGAGTGTGTAATGTTAAAAGCAAAGTGTAAGAACCTGAAAATCAGAGTAAGTGAATTTGAAAAGGAAAACACTGCCTTGAAAAACCAGGTTCATCCACTTGAAACTAATATCCTAGAGCTAAAATCTGAAAATATAAAACTGAAACTAGGAACTAGCAAGAAGACAATCGATCACTCTCAACTCATGTTAGAAGAGAATGTAGGAAAAGTAAAGGATAAGATGTACAATAAAGATGAACAAATAAGATTACTAAAAGAAGAATTTGGTAAGGTCAAACATGAATTAGATCGAACATGCAAATGGAATAAATCCTCTGATTCCTTGACATGGCTTCAAGAAAATCATAGTAGCAACAGAAGAGGACTTGGCTTTGGAAGTCAACTGCCCAAATGGGATCACAAAAGCAAGTATCTCACTCTTCCTGAGAACAAAATTTGCACCCACTATGGTAAGACTGGTCACTACAAAATTGAATGCACTGCAAAAGAGAAGGCCAATCGAAGGAATGAAAGTTTTGTTCGAAAGAAAAATTGGTTACTTAATTGGCCTAGAAAAAAGCTTAATTCATCCATTTTCTCATAGAAAAGGACCCAAACTAGTTTGGGTCCCTAAGACTAACCCTTGATTTCCTTTTGTAGGTTCAAGTGAGAGGAACAAGGAACAAGGAACAATTTCTTTCACTTGAAAACCTCAAAGGAGGAAATGTCTCCTTTGGAAATGGGAAGAAAGGTGAAATTATTGGGGTTTGTAAGGTAAGTAAGGATGGCACATGTTCCATTGAGAATGTGTACTTGATAGATGGATTGAAATACAGCTTGATCAGTGTGTCACAACTATGTGACAGAGGTAACCTGGTTGCATTTACTTCCACTAATTGTTTTGTGATTGATCTTCTTACTGAAAAGATTGTCTTGAAGGGAAAAAGAGTGAATAACATCTATGTCATAGACCTATCCACACTATCAGAAAATGAACTCACCTGTTTAAGTGTGTTGGACAATGATCCCCTCCTTTGGTACAAAAGACTTGTTCACGCAAGTCTAAATCAGCTTAACAAACTAGTCTCCAAGGACTTAGTGATAGGGTTCCCTAACATTAAGTTCAAGGAAGACAAAGTCTGTGAGGCATGTTCAAGGGGGAAGTAGGTAAGATCCTCATTCAAAAGCAAGAAAATGGTTAGTACCACCAGGACGTTGGAACTGGTTCATATGGATCTATGCGGTCCTATGAGAACCTTGAGCAGAGGTGGTAAGAAATATGTAATGGTGCTAGTTGATGACTACTCCAGGTATACCTGGACTCTGTTACTAACATCTAAAGATGAAGCATTTGATATGTTCACTTCACTTGTTAGAAAATCTCAAAAACAATTAGGAAATCAACTTGCATCAATAAGATCTGATCATGGTACTAAATTTTAAAATGCAAAGTTTGCTGAATTTTGTGATGAACATGGCATAAATCACAACTTCTCTTCCCCTAGAACTACACAACAAAATGGAGTTGTTGAAAGAAAGAACAGAACTCTTGAAGATATGGCCAGAACCATGCTTCTTTCTAGTAAACTACCCCATAGCTTCTGGGCAGAGGCAATAAACACTGCATGCTACATAATAAATAGATGCATGACCAGAACACTTGTAGAGAAAACTCCCAATGAATTACTTAAAGGGAGAAATCCCAACATATCCCACCTTAGGGCTTTTGGATGCAAGTTCTTTGTGCACAATAATGGCAAAGACTCCCTAGGTAAATTTGATCCCAGAAGTGATGAGGGAGTATTCTTGGGATATTCATCACATACTAAGGCTTATAAAGTATATAATAAAAGAACTATATGTGTAGAAGAGAGTGTGCATGTTGTCTTTGACGAAACTAACATTCTCTTTGAGAGACAGGAACCGAAAGAAGAGGAGATTGGACTGGTCAGAAGCAGTGATCTAACTGGAGCTAATATGTAAGAAGGAACAGGTGATGGACCAGGTCCAACTACCCTAAGCAACACGATAGGGGGAACTCAACAGCAAACCTTATTGGGACTTGGCCCTGATCCTGTTCCACAAGAACAAGACACTATGGGATCATCAAGTCGTGAACAATTGGTGATCAAACCACACATATATCAAAGTTCTCACCCCATTGAGAACATCATAACAGACTTAACATCTAGAATCAAAACCAGATTCTCCTTGAAAAATCTGTGCGCGTTTGATGCCTTTCTATCCTTAATCGAACCAAAGAATGTTACTGAAGCCTTACAAGATGCTGACTGGGTAAATGCCATGCAAGAAGAACTAAATCAATTTGAAAGGAGTCAAGTTTGGCATCTGGTACCCAGACCACTAAATAGATCAGTGATTGGCACAAAGTGGGTCTTCAGAAATAAACTCGATGAAGATGGAACAATTACAAAAAACAAGGCTAGACTGGTTGTCCAAGGATATAGTCAAGAAGAGGGAATTGACTATGATGAAACCTTTGCTCCTGTGGCAAGACTGGAGGCAATCAGGCTTCTCATAGCATTTGCTGCCTACATGGAATTTACTCTCCACCAGATGGATGTCAAGAGTGCTTTCCTCAATGGCTACCTAAAGGAGGAAGTATTTGTTAAGCAACCTCCAGGATTTGAAAGTAAGGAGACACCTGACCATGTGTACAAGCTTGATAAGGCCTTGTACGGACTCAAGCAAGCACCAATAGCATGGTATGAGCGGCTATTTAAATTCCTACTAGAACATGACTACAAACGAGGTAAAATTGATAGCACCTTGTTCTTAAAGGAAAAAGGTAAGGATCTCCTGGTAGTACAAATATATGTAGATGACATAATATTTGGGGCAACCTCTGAAAAATTAAGTAAGGAATTTGCTAATATTATGGGGAGTGAATTTGAGATGAGCATGATGGGTGAGCTAAATTTCTTTTTTAGGCTTGCAAATTAAACAAAATTCAAATGGAACAATGATCCACCGGCAAAAATATGTGAAAGAGTTGCTCAAAAGATTTAAAATGGAAAACTCAAAAGAAATTGATACCCCCATTGCAACAACTACAAAATTAGATGTAGATGAACCTGGTTTATCTGTTGATCAAAAGTTGTACAAAGGGATGATTGGGTCTTTATTATATCTTACTGCCATCAGACCTGACATTGTTTTCAGCGTAGGGCTTTGTGCAAGATTTCAGACTAATCCAAAGGAGTCCCATCTAACTGCAGTGAAGAGAATCCTGAGATATTTGAAAGGCACCACTGGCCTATTCCTTTGGTATCCTAAAGGTAGTAATATCGATCTTGTAGGATATGCTGATGTAGATTATGCAGGCTTCCTGGTAGACATGAAAAATACCTCAAGCATGGGACATTTTTTAGGTTCTTGCCTTGTGTCTTGGGTCACCAAGAAACAGAACTCAGTAGCTCTGCCTACTGCTGAGGCTGAGTACGTGGCTGCAACCTCATGTTGTGCTCAGTTGTTGTGGATTAAGCAACAACTCATGGACTTTGGTATAGAGGTTGGATGCATTCCTATTTTCTATGACAATTCTAGTGCTATTAGTATGACGAAGAACCCGGTTTATCATAAGAGAACCAAACACATAGATGTTAGACACCACTTCCTAAGAGATAACTATAAGAAGGGAATGATCACAATTGAATTTTGTGTTACTGACAAACAAATTGATTATATATTTACTAAAGCACTAAGTAGGGAGCATTTTGAGAGAAACAAGCTAGAATTAGGGATGATTAAGATCACCTAATTGAATCAGTTCAAAAACAAAAAAAAATTGATTTTTTTTATTTATTTTGGCTAGAATCACTGAAATATGTAACTAACCAGAATAATCATTGCTCAATTTCATGTCTTAAATTCCATACTCTATTGCCATGTGTTAATATGACTCTTTGGTTGCTAGTGATGTTTTTCTATTTTTGTAAATTGAGGCCAAAATAAAAGACTCTAACACGATGAACCTGGTTCATCGTGGACGGTTCATCTGACTGACAAGGTACGTGCTCATCACTATACACTTATTGAAATAACTATAGTCACTCATGAGAAGGACTCTATCCATATTAAGCCTATTTTAAATTGTCAGTACTTATCTCCAAATGAACCCGTTCCAAAGAGTCCAATCAAAATTAATTAAGCCGAGATTGTAGGGAGTCATAACCGCCAATCAGCACTGACACTCATGAGCCGATTAGACTCCCACTTGATCAAGAATTACACCCGTTGCACATTTATTAACCACATCTTTACAAACCCATCATTACCTCTCTAATTCCTCACTCTCTCTTCTTCAAAAAGCATAACCGTCGAACCAAGTTCATCATTCCATTCAACCAAAGTTATCAAATTCCTTTACTCTCCAAAGCTTCATAAACATGTCTTCCACACCACCCCCTGCTACATCCTCATCAACCACTGCTGAATACAGTATCGCACTTGAAGATACTGGGTCTAATTCTCCATCACAACAAAGCTCTTCCACCCAATCTCCATCGAATTCTTCTACTCCTCAAAACATTCCAGTTCCAGAACCAATTCCAGAACCCACTCCTTCGCCCCAAACAACTCCATCCATTACACCAAGCCTTACTCCAGTACCCAGAAAATGATGAGTAAAAATGCTAGCCAGGAAAATAGTTGCTTCTAGCTCTCTTGCTCGGAAATTGAATGCAAAGCTTCAGACAAGCCATGCACAAGATTCTGAAAACTCAAGAGAATCTTTCAAATATGCAAATGAGGAAGAATCAACTGGTTCTTCAGAAACTGAAAAGGTAACTTCTGAAATTAGGTCTGATCCTTAAATTGTTGGAAATAGGTTCATATTAATTGGGTATATAGTAGATGCGGAAATACCTGATAGGAGAAGAAAATGCAGTAAAACTAAGGGAAAAAAATCTGAGAGAGAGGGAGAAGGAAGTTATGAAAGGGGAATAGGGAAGGAAGGTGCTACACTGGCAATTTGTGGCCCTGCACCATAAATTTCTGAGGAGGGTGTCATGGATTTAGGGAGAAAAAACTCTGGAGAAGCTGCTGTAGGGTTGGAAAACTTACAGCATGCAACTGATAAACCTGGTTCATCCATTGAAGAAACCTTGGCTGATCTGATGCAAAAATTGGGAGTAAGTTACTAACCCAAGAAGAAGAGAACCCCCAGAGTCAAGAAAGCTGATACTCCAGTAACAACCAAGAAAAGAAAGTCCTCTTCATCTGCTGATGCTCCTGCTCCTAAAAGTCTCACTACTAGAAGTGCAGTCAGGCGAAAAGAAGAAGAGTTGGAGAAAACTCTGAGGGAGAGTAAGGAAAAGAAAGCTGCAAAGGGGAAGGCTAAAGTGGTGAGCCTGTTGAGGCAGTTGAGGTTGTTGATGATGAGATGGACATGGCCCATCAAGAGGAAAAACCGGCACAGGTTGAGGTTGAGACACCCAAGCCCACGAAGGTCAAGACTTCTTCCAAGAAGTCAGCTTCTGTGTCTGCCAAACCTTCAACATTTACCAAACGAACCAAGTCTAAATCAAAGAAAGTTAAATTCAATGATGATGCTGAGTGGAGTGGAGAAGAAGCAAAAGAGTCTGGTGGGGAAACTGATAAGCTTACAATGTTTGGAAAGTGTACTATTCTGAAAGGAAAGCTGTTTAGGGATCTTGAAGAATCTGGGATGATTTTTCTTGTGGACACCTTGGATGTGCAGGGTTGGAAGGACCTGGTCCTTCATTTTAACGGCAGGATGGCAAGAAATGAGCTTGTGGAATTTATGGCAAATGCGAAGGTCAAGGATGGAAGGGTTTCCACTAGAGCACAGGGGTTTGAGATATCTTTTGATGCCAAAGAGCTGGGCGAGATACTTGGTATTCCCTCTGAGGGATATGATGACTACACCATGCAGAGGTGGCCAAGCTTAGATGGACTCCCTTCAACCCTTAAAATCACAAGGTGGTTCAGTGAGAATGAGGCCGCAACACAAACTGTTTTTTGAGTTTGTGATCAAGTGCCTACTGCCCAGGCAAGAGCGAAGGCATATTGCAAGCTACATGGATATCACTCTTATGGAGTGCCTGTACAGTGATCGGTAGATTAATTGGCCCTCCTTCATCATTCAACTTCTGGACAGGGTAGTGAATGGCTCCAAGGCACATGCCATACCGTATGGTTTTATCCTTACGACTGTGCTTGCTCACTTCAAGGTACCTGTGAAGAAGGCATAGATGGCTACTGCCAAGGATCATTTTGGGAAGAACACGTTACTGACCTGTGACTACATTGTGAATGTCCCTGAGGATGAACCTGGTTCATCAAGGAAAATGCCTCTGAATAGCAAGGTCAGGACGCTTGTGCATGAAGGAGAGGTTAAGGATGCTGAGATCCTTCGATTGAAGACTCGCCTTTCAGAGGTTGACATTAAGCGGAATGCTCTCAAAGCTGAATTAGAAAAGGAAAAGGAGAAGAATGAGGGTAACCCAACCTCTACTCCTTCCCAGCCTTAGGTGTCCAGTGCCATCCTAAAACCCTCTATGACCTAGCTTGGGATTGTTTTGTCTCTTTCTGTTCTGTTTTTTTTGCTCATGGCTGTGACTGTTTTTATTTCTTTTTGTGTTTGGTGCATGAACTATT
This sequence comes from Nicotiana undulata, assembly GCA_005239495.1. Classification (NCBI taxonomy): domain Eukaryota; kingdom Viridiplantae; phylum Streptophyta; class Magnoliopsida; order Solanales; family Solanaceae; genus Nicotiana; species Nicotiana undulata. Next base: position 39,369 of record ML297757.1, read on the forward strand.
ATCAAATCAATGAATTGTGCTATTTTGATCTTGACTTTATCTCATTTTCTTAAATAGCTTACATTTTTTCTTTTGATGATTAATTCATCATTTGCACTTGCAGTTGCCTCAAGGGCCATGAGTAATTATTAACGTTCTGGTAAGTTTATCATTTTGTAACTTTTCGATGATGCCAAAAGGGGGAAGATTTGCTTTTGAAAAATTGTGATGTTTATAACCTAATGAACCTTGTTCTCTATGATCAATGTTTAATGCTATAAAAAGTGTCCATGTTGGATTGAAGTGTCTACAGGTTTAAGCATAGAGTTTGTCATCATCAAAAAGGGTGAATTAATTAAATCAAGTCACTGAATGGTTTTGAAGAATGAAAAATGTCCTCACAGTTGAACCAGGTCCATCATGGAATACATAGACATGCAGACTGCATGTCACGAGAAGAGTTCACACGCAGGAGATAAACACCATCTCTGAATTAAGGGGTTATCTCCTAAGCGAAAAGATTGCAAATTGATAGGGAGATGGACTTCATATTCAGGTAGGACAAAATCAAGATAGAGGAGGATCAAAGAAGTTGAGATCAACTCAAAATCTTCCACCGAGGAAGAGTTGCATCATAATTCTACTTCAACGTCTGAACTACTGATCCTAATATATTGTCAAAGTGTTCCTGCTGAACTGTATGCACAAACATAGAAGTGAAACAAGAATTGAGAGCAAAATTACCAAAGCAATTTTGCAAGCAGTTCATGTGAAGAATCTCTGTGCGACTCAAAGGCTACTTGAACCAACTCGAAGAACCAGTTCCATCTGTCTTCTTTTGAGTCTAGTTGGAGGTAGTAGGTGATTACAAAATTGTATCTTTCAGCTTTATCTAGAAGCAATTGTCATAGGTACTCAATATTCAAGTTAGAGTTAACTTGAAGTTTGTCGCAATTAGCTAGAGGCTAGTTTGCCACAAGGGGATTAGAGTTAGTCCTTAGGTTTACAAAAGAGTTTATTTTGTAAATGCTGTTTGGATCATTAACATAGTGAAGAGTTTGGGAAAATCCTACTGGGAAGTAGGTCATGGTTTTTTCACCTTTTGAGCCAGGTGTTTTCCACGTAAAATTGTTGTGTTCTTTTATTTCTGCAATTATTATTCCGCAAACTGTAGAAGTTAGAACACCTAGAAGAACCTGGTTCTTCCATAACGATAGCAGTCGAAAATTAGATACCACACAAATCAACCCCCCCTCTTGTGTGGTATTGACGTATAAAACATCAAGTTCAAAGCTAATACGCGAAATTAGAAAAATTGCCCAAAAAGCCTCCCCAGGCCCACGTCTCGGAATCGGGTAAAAATTATAAATTTTGAACACCCATTTACTCACGAGTCTAACCATATAAGAATTACTCAAATCGGATATCAAAATCCCGATCAAAACTCAAAAATTCGGCCTAGGAACTTTATCCAAAAATTTCCCCAATTTCCACCATAAATTCGAATTTAAAGGGTATATTTAAGAGCATAATCATGGAATTTAGTCTAAACCGAGTAGGAATCACTTACCTAAATTGCCCAGGTCAAAATCGCACTTTCCCGAGCTCCCAAGTTCAAAATATGAAAAATGGTTCAAACCCTCGATTTTGGGTCTTTTATGTTCTGCCTAGTTCTTCTTCAGTGCGATAGCACACTTACATGGATAGTTCGCATAGAGTAAATCACACACTCTCAAGAAAAGCACTACGCGGTCGCGGAAAGCCACTTGCGTTCGCGTAGAGGAACGCGCCCAACTGTTGCCTCACTCTCTTCTGCGAACGCAACCCTTCCTCACACGTTCACGATTCACATCTGGGGGTGAACCTACACGTTTGCACTCAAGACCCACGCGAACGCACAGAACAACCTCCCCCCTGCCCAGCCTAGTAAGCCTACCCGATCGCGGTCCTTGCTAAGAGATCGCATTGCACAACCCAGCTGAGCCCAAAATATACTCTACGCAATCGCGAATCCTCACACGCGATCGCAATGAAAAAATATCTGTTGTGCACACACCAACAGAGCACACAAGGCCAAAAATGCCCGTTTGAGCATCCGAAATACACCCGATGCCCCCGGGACCTCAACCAAACTTACCAATTCCTAACACCTCATTCAAACTTAGTCGAGCCTTCAAAACACATCCCATAACATCAAAATCACCAATTATGCATGTATTCAAGCCTAAGAACTTATGAAATTTAAAAAATTTACAACCGATGTCGAACCATGTCAAAACTAGTCCGAATGACCTCAAATTTTACACACAGGTCATAATTGACACTGCCGACCTACATCCACTCTCAGAATTCCATTCCGAGCCCGATATCAAAATTTCATCTATCAGTTGAAATCGCCGAAATTATAACTTTCGCCAATTCAAGCCTAAATCTACTACAGGCCTCGAAAACACATTCCGAACACGCTCTTAGCCTCGAAATCACTCAACAGAGCTAACAGAGTCGAAGGAATTCCAATCATTCTTCACATAGTTTCAACTATGATCCGATTTTTAAAGCTTAAACTCACACATAAGGACTATGTGTCCAAAAACTATCCGAAATTCACAACTCTACGTTCCGACAAGTCCCAAAAGCAGAAATAGACATGTGAAAAGCAGTTATTAGGGAATTGGGGCGCTAACTCTCAAAATGACCGACCATGACGTTACATTCTCCCCCTCTTAAGAAAATTGTTCGTCCTCAAACAAGTATAGAGACATACCTAAAGCTGTGAAAAGATGAGGGTACTGACTGTGCATATACGGCTCGGTCTCCCAAGTCGCCTCCGCGACCGGATGACCCCTCCACTGAACCTTCACCGATGCAATATTGTTTGATCTGAGCTTTCTGACCTGTCTATCTAATATAGCTACTGGCTCCTCAACATATGATAAATCCTTGTCCAACTGGACTGAACTGAAATCCAAAACATGAGTCGGGTCACCGTGATACTTACGGAGCATAGAGACGTGGAATACTGGATGAACTCTTGCTAGGTTGGGAGGCAAGGCCATCTCATAAGAAACCTCCCCAACCCACTGCAATACATGAAAAGGGCCAATAAATCTCGGACTCAGCTTACCCTTCTTCCCGAACCTCATGATGCCCTTCATAGGCAATACCCGAAGTAAAACCCAATCACCAGCCATAAATGCCAAATCACGAACCTTCCGGTCCGCATAACTCTTCTGCCTGGACTGAGCTGTGTGAAGCCTTTCCTGAATCACCTTCACCTTGTCCAGGGCATCATAGACCAAATCTGTACGCATCAATCGGGCCTCGCCCGGATCAAACCATCCCATTGGAGGCCTGCACCGTCTACCATACAAAGCCTCATATGATGTCATCTGAATGCTGGAATGGTAACTATTATTATAATAAAACTCTGCAAGTGGCAAGTATCGCTCCCATGACCCTCCAAAATCCATCACACAGGCACGAATCATATCCCCAAGAATCTGAATCGTGCGTTCAGACTGCCCGTCCTTCTGAGGGTGAAAGGTTGTACTCAACTCCACCCCAGTACCCAACTACTGCTGAACGACTCTTTAGAACCATGAAGTGAACTGTGTACCTCTGTCTGAAATGATAGATACTAGAATACCATGGAGGCGAACAATCTCCCTGATATAAATCTCAGCCAACCTCTCGGAGGAATATGTAGTCTACGCTGGAATGAAATGGGCTGATTTGGTCAGCCGATCCACGATCACCCAAATAGCATCGAACTTTCTCAAAGTCCGAGGAAGTCCAACCACGAAGTCCATGGTGATCCGCTCCCACTTCCACTCTGGAAGCTCAATCTGCTGAAGTAACCCTCATGGTCTCTGATGCTCATATTTGACTTGCTGACAATTGAGACACTTGGCTACAAGCTCCACTATATCCTTTTTAATCCTTCTCCACCAATAGTGTTGTCTCAGATCCTGGTACATCTTCGCGCTACCCGGATGAATGGAATACCGCAAGCTATGAGCCTCCTCAAGAATCAATTCCTGAAGCCTATCTACATTGGGCACACAGCTACGACCCTGCATCCTCATCACGCCATCATCTCCTATAGTCACATCCCTGGCATCACCTCGCTGAACCCTGTCCTGAAGAACCAGAAGATTTGGATCATCATACTGTGGCTCTCTGATACAGTCATAAAGAGAAGATCGAGCAACCACACAAGCTAAAACTCGGCAAGGCTCCGAAAGATTCAGCCTCAGGAACTGACTGGATAAGGACTGCACATCCAAGTTTAAGGGCCTCTCGGCTGCCAGAAGATATGCCAAAATCTCCAAACTCTCCACCCAGCGTCTCAATGCGTCGTCGACCACATTGGCTTTCCCCGGGTGGTATAATATAGTGATGTCATAGTCCTTTAGTAACTCCAACCTTCTCCGCTGGCGCAAATTGAGGTCTTTCTGCTTGAATAAGTGTTGCAAACTCCGGTGATCAATGAAAATCTCACAAGGAACATCGTATAAATAATGATGCCATATCTGTGGAGGAGCCGCATCCGCGGCTCCGCTTTCACAGACCAGGTGTCCGCTTTTGCGGAGCTGGCTGGGCTGGCTAGGGTCGCTTCTGCGGACGGGCTACCACTTCTACGGTCCTACATCTGCAGAGAAGGGGCCGCATCTACGGAACCTGGGCTGGCCTCCTAGGATAGCATCTGCGGGGCTTGGCTCGTACCTGCGGAAAAAGGCTCACAGGTGCGGGCACACCAGACTTAGCAGCCCTGTTGAGTTTCAAACTCAACTCCCGCATCATCCGAATGGAATCCGGGGCCCCCGAGGTCACGTCTAAACATACCAACATGTTTGAAATCATAAATCGAACACGCTCAAACTCTAGGAACGCCCGAAACAAAAGTAAAACTAAGAATCGCACCCCAAAACCAATTGAATCAAACTTAAGAACTTCAAGTTCTTCAATTTACTTCCAATGCGCCGAAACGTACTTAAACTACTTGGAATGACACCAAATTTTGCGTGCAAGTCTTAAATAACATTACGAAACTATTCCCGGTCTCAAAATTTTGTTTGGACCTCAATATCACAAAACCCTCTCCAAACCAAATCTAAAGAACTTCAAGAACCAACTTTTGATATTAGTGACCGAAACGTTCCCGGTCATCCTAAACCCGATCTAAACATACGCCTTAGTCCCAAATCATTATACGAACCTATTGGAACCGTCAAATTCCGATTCTGAGGCCGTTTACTAAAAATGTTGACCAAAGTCAAACTTGGTCATTTAAGCCAATCTTAAGGAACCAAGTGTTCCATTTCAACCTGAACCCTTCTGAATCCCGAAATAACCATCCCCACAAGTCATATAACAGTAAAAGCACATGCGGGGAGTCTTATTTAGGGGAACGGGGTTCTATAAAGCAAAATGATCGGTCGGGTCATTACATTCTCCACCTCTTAAACCAAGGTTTGTGCTCGAACGGGTCTAGAATAATACATGGAGTGCTGAACATGTGTGGATATCTGCTCCCGCATGTCCTCCTCGGACTCCCAGGTCGCCTCCTCGACTGGTTGGCCCCTCCACTGGACCTTTACCATGGAAATACTCTTGGATCTCAGTTGGCAATCCTGCCTAGCAACAATGGCAATTGGCTCCTCCTCATAACCCAAACTCTCATCTAGCTGAATAGTGATGAAGGCTAACACATGCGACAAGTAGGTGTGATACTTCTGGAGCATAGACACGTGAAAAACCGGATGAACCCCTGTAAGAGGGGAGGTAAAGCAAGCTCATAAGAGACCTCCCCTACTCGCCTCAACACCTCAAATAGGCCTATAAACCTGGGGCTTGGCTTGCTCTTCTTCCTGAATCTCATAATACCCTTCATCGGTGAGACCTTCAAGAGAACCTTCTAGCCTACCATAAATGACACATCACGCGCCTTCTGATACGCGTAACTCTTCTATCTGGACTGTGTTGTGGGGAGCCTCTCTTGAATCAACTTTACCTTTTCTAAGGCATCGTTCACCAAATCGGTATCATATAACTTAGCCTCTCCATGCTCAAACCAACCGATGGGAGAACGACACCGTCGACCATATAAATAGGCCGAATTATAGATACACGAAAGAGAAACAAATCATGGAAGAAAGCCTAAAAATCTCAAAATCAGAAATATGAAAGTAAACCTATTATAAAAAAGGGAAACCTTGGGCGACAACAAGATTGAAGAGAAGAGGGATTATTACCGCAGTAAGTAAGAGAGAAAAAGAAGAAGAAGCGGTCGAATTGGAACCATTGTAAATTGCAATGGAAGGGTTACTGAAGCGGTACAAGGAGTCTTGGCAAGAAAACGCCATCTCCGACGAACTTTCTATTCTTCTTTGCTATTTAGTCATATACAATGATACAAATGCATTGAATTTTGTACAAATTCACTAAAACACATCGTTTTTTATGTAAATATTTTTTTTAGCCCGTGTTTATGTATTTTGAAGGTGTTTTTTTTTTTAATACAACTGAATACACCTATACAATATGCATGAATACATGATATAAATATTGAAATACATTGAATACAAACATTAAAATAGAACAAAATATAAATAATGAATATATTTAATTTTAAAATACGACGAAATACAGTGAAATACACTGAATAAAGATAGAAATACAGTGAATACAACCAATGAAATATACTGAATACAACAGTAATAACATGTATTAGGAATAACTAAAATACTGTTATACAAATACATTTTAATAGGTGAGATTGTACTATGGTAAGGATGCACTTGTGGTTCGGGCCGTTCGACCCTCGACAGTGCATAGGTGAGATTGTACTATGGTAAGGATGCACTTATGGTACGGGCCGTTCGATCCTCGGTAGTGCATAGATATTATCTTTACGACTCCGGCTGGTTGTCTTTATCCTGTATGCGCAAGGACAAATGTTACTGTTTTCGTAGACATTGATTTGACAGATATTTGGGGGAAAGTGAGGTAGTAATTGCCCTATATGTACTTGTTGTTTACTGTCTTACATGCCTACCGCTTTCATTTTACTTTGTTATACTATGCTGTTGGACCTTAGTGAGTGTCAAGTCGACCTCTCGTCACTACTTATTCGAGATTAGATTGGATACTCACTGGGTACATATTTATTTATGTACTCATGCTACGCTTCTGTACTTAATTGTACAGGTTCTGAGGCTGGTGCATCTGGTTATCATACCGGAGCTAGATTATGATATAGTAGACCTGAATTCACGGTGAGGTGCTTCTCCTAACGATCCTCAGCAGCACCATGGAGCTTCTTTTGCTTATCTTCCCGTCTATTTATTTCAAACAATGGAATTGTATATTTTATCTTTTGTACATTCAGTTAGTATGCCCGCGGTACTCGTGACACTAGTTCCTGGCACACACGTAGTAGTTATTGTGGATTACGGTCTGTACATATATGTATGTTTTGGACTCACGCCTCATCATGACTGCTTTTTGTTTAAAATTGGTTAATTACTCTAATCGGCTAATCTTTTTTTAAGCTTTATGACTTAGTATATATATATATATATATATATATATATAATGAGAAAGAACCATAGTAATTCGAGTATTGGCTTGCCTGACCTCGTTGTTGGGCGCCATCACGACCTGAGTTAGGATTTTGGGTCGTGACAACATGGTATCAGAGCTCTAGGTTCACGTAAGTCTCACGAGTCACGGGCAAACCCAGTAGAGTCTTGCGGATTGGTACGGAGACGTCTGTACTTATCTTTAGGAGGTTATAGGGTGTTAGGAAACCTCTCTTTATTCATATTCTATCGTGCAATCGATGATGTACAAAAACTTATTCTTCTATTCTCTCAAAGATGGTGAGGACGCGCGCATCCGATGTTCCTGATCCGGGAGATGCCGCTACCCCCGCCGTCCGAGGCTATGACAGAGGCATGGGGAGGGCACCGGGCCGAGGTAGGGGAGGAGGGCGTCCCAGAGCTATTCCAGTTGCACCACCAGAGGACCCTATCATAGAGGAGCAGGACGAGGTGCCTCCAGCAGATCCTGCTCCAGTGGACTTCATGACGGCGCCAGGCTTCCAGGAGGTCATGGGCCGTATGATGAGATGTATGGACACCATGTCCCAGGCTGGTTTATTTCCAGCAAATCCTGCCACCTCACAAGCGGGAGGGGGGGTCCAGACCCCTACCGCCCATGCTGCCAGTCAGACAGCAGCAGTACATCATACCCCGGGTACACTGCCCGTGGGTGGGGTCCAGCCTGTAGCAGCATCAGTGGAGCCCAGACCAGCTGCGAACGACGATCCGCAGAAGTTATTGGACCGATGGACTCGATTGCGCCTCCCAGTCTTCGAGGGTGAGCGAGGCAGGGATACCCAGGACTTCATTGACAGGTGCAGGGACAAACTGCACAACATGAGGATCCTAGCGTCCCATGGAGTGGATTTCACTATATTTCAGTTAGAGGGCAGAACTCGCAGGTGGTGGCAGTCTTATATTCTCATCAGGCCAGCAGATTCTCCTCCTGTCACTTGGGAGCAGTTCACGCAGATGTTTCTGGACAAATATATTCCACCCTTTGAGAGGGAAGAGTTGCAGTGTCAATTTGAGCAGCTAGAGTAGGGACAGATGTCCGTGACCGATTATGAGGCCAGATTTTCAGAGCTATCTAGCCATGCACTTATGATATTACCTACTGATGCTGAGAGAGTGCGGAGGTTTGTAGCGGGATTGCATCCAGGTATTAGATCCACCATGGCTCGAGAGGTGGAGATGGGTACTCCTTATCAGCGCGTGGTAGAGATTGCTTGCAGGGTCGAGGAGCAGGGAGCAGGGTTAGCAGGACAAGAGGTCGAGGTTCTCTGGAGATTTCGGAGGTGCCCTAGTTAGGAGCAGGGGTCAGTTTGGGGGTGGTCAGCCCAGCAAGCCTTCATATTCAGAACCTCCACCACCTCCTCGAGGTGTTTCAGTGAGGCCCAGTTCAGCGCCATGCCAGAGCGTTCCTACCATCCCCCAGCTATTCAGAGTTCACCCAGTGGTTATCCCAGTCACCAGATATCCTCCAGTTCATACTTCAGTGCTATGCCAGAGGGTCCAAATCGCTCCCCGGCTATTAAGGGTTCTTCTTCTTCGGGGCAGTAGGCTATGGTACCTGGAGGTTGTTACGAGTGTGGGGAGCCAGTTCATATGAGGAGGCAGTGTCCCAGATATTGGGGCAAGGCAGTGCAGTAGAGTTATCAGCCCATGGGTCCAGCACCAGCAGTCCGGCCACCTAGAGGTGGATGACAGGTCGGCAGGGTTCGTCCCAGAGGTGGAGGCCAGTCAGGGGGGCCAGTCAGCTCCTGTTCACTCTGGGGGAGTTCAGTCTTCAGGTGCCCCAGCTAGATTCTATGTTATTCCGACCAGATCAGATGTAGTGGCCTCAGACGCCGTGATCACAAGTATTATCTCCGTATGTGGTAGGGAGGCTTCAGTATTGTTTGATCCAGGATCCACTTATTCATATGTTTCAGCCCTATTTGCTCATTTTATGGATGTTCCTCGCGAGCCCTTGGGTTCCCTATATATGTGTCCACTAATATGGGCGTTCTGTGGTGGTAGACCGGGTCTATCGGTCTTGTGTGATCACATTCTGTGGGTTTGAGACCATAACAGACCTTTTATTACTCGACATGGTTGATTTCGAGGTTATTCTGGGCATGGATTGGCTATCTCCTTATCATGTTGTGCTAGATTGCCATGCCAAGACAGTTACTTTGGCCATGCCCGAGTCGCCTAAATTGGAGTGGAGAGGTTCCTCAGTGAGTGCAGCCAGTAGAGTTATTTTATTCCTGAAGGCTTGACATATGGTCGAGAAGGGTTGTCTGGCCTATCTTGCTTATGTGAGGGACACTACCTCCAAGTCCCTAACTATTGATTCAGTGCCAGTTGTTTGAGAGTTTGCTGATGTATTTCCTTCAGACCTTCCAGGCATGCCTCCAGATCGAGATATTGATTTCTGCATTGATCTAGCTCAAAATACTCAGCCTATTTCCATTCCCCCGTACCGTATGGCTCCTAAGGAGTTGAGGGAGTTAAAGGAGCAGCTTGAGGAGTTGTTAGATAAGGGGTTTATCAGGCTGAGTGTATCGTCGTGGGGTGCAACAGTCCTATTTGTGAAGAAGAAGGATGGGTCCATGCAGATGTGCATTGATTACCGCCAGTTGAACAAGATCACCATTAAGAACAAGTACCCATTGCCGCGCATCGATGATTTGTTTGACTAGTTGCAGGGTTCTCGGGTGTTTTCTAAGATTGATTTGAGATCGGGTTATCATCAGTTGAAGATTCAGGCCTCAGATTTTCCTAAGACTGCATTTCGTACTAGATATGGCCATTATGAGTTCCTGGTAATGTCCTTTGGCTTGACTAATGCCCCAGCAGCATTCATGGACATGATGAATAGGGTGTTCAGGCCGTATATTGATTCCTTTGTCATTGTCTTCATTGATGACATCTTGATCAATTCACGTAGCGTGGGTGAGCACAAGCAGCATCTGAGAGTGGTGCTCCAGACCTTGCGCGAACAGAAGCTATATGCTAAGTTCTCTAAGTGTGAGTTCTGGTTGGATTCCGTAGAATTCTTAGGGCATGTGGTATCCGGAGAGGGTATCAAGGTTGATCCTCAGAAGATAGAGGCAGTTCAGAGTTGGACGCGTCCTACTTCAGCTACAGAGATTAGAAGTTTTTTGGGCCTAGCAGGTTATTATCGCCTATTTGTGGAGGGGTTCTCTTCTATTTCAGCTCCATTGACTAGATAGACTCAAAAGAATGCCCCGTTTCGATGGTCCGACGAGTGTGAGGCGAGCTTTAAGAAGCTCAAGTCAGCATTGACCTCAGCACCAGTTCTGACATTGCCTTCCGGTTCCGGGATGTATACTGTGTATTGCGATGCTTCATGCGTTGGGTTGGGATGTGTGTTGATGCAGGACGGGAGAGTTATTGGTTATGCTTCGCGCCAGCTGAAGGTTCTTGAGAAGAATTACCCTGTGCACGACTTAGAGTTGGCGGCAATTATTCATGCTCTGAAGATTTGGAGGCACTACTTGTATGGAGTATCCTATGAGGTTGATACAGACCACCGCAATTTGCAGCACTTATTCAAGCAGAGAGATCTTAATTAGCACAGATGGCTTGATTTGTTGAAGGATTATGATATCACCATTCTCTATCATCCGGGCATGGCAAATGTGGTAGCAGATGCCTTGAGCAGAAAGGCAGAGAGTATGGGTAGCTTGGCCTACATCGCAGCAGAAGAGAGACCTCTAGCCTTGGACATTCAGTCCTTGGCTAATCTCCTGGTGAGATCAGATCTTTCGGAGCCTCGTCGAGTTCTTGCACATGTGGTTGCTCAGTCTTCGTTATTGGGGGAGATTAAGGCTCGGCAGTTTGATGATCCGTGCTTAGCAGAGCTTCGGGAGACAGTGGTCCAGGGTGGGGCCAGGGAGGTTACTTTGGGCAAGGATGATGTTCTGAGACTTCAGGGTTGGTTGTGTGTTCCTAATGTCGATGGACTGAGGGAGAGGATTCTAGAAGAGGCCCACAGGTCACGGCATTATGTTCATCCTGGTGCTACGAAGATGTATCGTGATTTGAGGCAGCATTTCTGGTGGAGGCGGATGAAGAAAGACATTGTGGAGTATGTGGCTATGTGTCTTAATTGCCAGCAGGTCAAGTACGAGCATCAGAGGCCAGGAGGCCTATTTCAGCATATGCCCATTCCTGAGTGGAAGTGGGAGCGCATCACTATGGACTTCGTGGTTGGGTTACCTTGGACTTTGCGGAAGGTTGACGCGATTTGGGTCATTGTGGATCGATTTTCCAAATCGGCGTATTTCATTCCAGTGGCTACTACTTACACTTCTGAGAGACTAGCCCAGATCTACATTCGGAAGATAGTCCGGTTGCACGGTGTGCCGGTGTCCATTATATCAGATCGAGGTCCTCAGTGCACCTCGCACTTCTGGAGAGCATTTCACAGTGGGATGGGCACTCAGATAGACCTCAACACATCATTTCACCCTCAGACTAATGGTCAGTCGGAGCGTACAGTTCAGATATTGGAGGACATGCTCAGGGCTTGTGGGGATCAGTGAGGCCAGTTCTTTCCTATGGCCGAGTTTTCTTACAATAATAGTTATCAGTCCAACATCGAGATGGCTCCATTCGAGGCCTTGTATGGTCGCCGATGTTGTTCTCCTATCGGGTGGTTTGAGCCTAGTGAGGCTAAGTTATATGGCACGGACCTGGTGAGAGATGCCTTGGAGAAAGTAAAGTTAATTCATGAGAGGCTCCGTACAGCACATTCCAGACAGAACAGTTACGCGGATCAGAAGACACGTGATGTATCATTTATGGAGGGAGATAAGGTTCTACTGAAGGTATCATTGATGAAGGCCATTATGAGATTCGGGAAGAAGGGAAAGCTGAGCCCAAGGTTTATAGGCCCTTTTGAGGTGTTGAGGCGAGTCGGAGGGGTTGCTTATGAGCTAGCTTTACCTCCCAGTTTATCAGGAGTTCATCCGGTCTTTCATGTATCCAGGCTCTGGAGATATCACGCCGACTTTTCTCACGTGGTTGATTTTAGCACTATTCAGTTGGATGAGAGGTTGGGCTATGAGGAGGAGCCAGTTGCTATTATGATAGACAGGACCGCCAGTTGAGATCCAAGAGAGTTTCTACCGTGAAGGTCTAGTGAAGGGGCCAACCAGTCGAGGAGGCGACTTGAGAGTCCGAGGAGTACATGCAGAGCATATATCCACATCTATTCAGCACTTGAGGTACGATTCTAGACCCGTTCGAGGACGAACGTTCGTTTAAGAGGGGGAGAGTGTAACGACCCGACCGGTCATTTTGCGTTATCAAAGCATGTTCCCCTGAATGAGACTTCCCATAGCGGCTTATTATGATTCATGACTTGCGGGGGCATATGGTTCGGGTTTTTGAAATGTTTAGAGTGCTATAGGAACACTTGGTTCCTTAAGGTTGGCCTTTTAGGCCAAATTTGACTTCGATCAACATTTTGAGCAAACGACCTCGGAATTGAGTTTCAATGCTTCCAGTAGCTTCGTATGATAATTTTGGACTTAAGCATATGTTCAGAACGGGTTTTGGATAACCCGGGAGCGTTTCGGTGCCCAATATCGAAATAAGAATTTCCTTAAGTTTCAATTTGGTTTGGAACGTGTTTTTGGGTTATCGAGGTTGGAATGGAATTCCGAAACCAGGAATAGTTTCGTTATGTCATTTATAACTTGCCTGCAAAATTTGGTGTCATTCCGAGTAGTATAGGTCGGGTCGGCGCATTGATATCAAATACAAGAACTTGAAGTTCTTAAGTTTTGATTCTAGTGGTTTTTAGGGGTGATTTTGCGTTTTAGCGTTGTTTTGAGTGTTCTGAAGGCTCGAGCGAGTCCGTATTATGATTTGGGACTTGTTGGTATATTTGGACGGGGGCTCGGGTGGGCCCAGATACCCCTCGATCACTAAACGAGGCCAAAGAGTAGCTAAAAATGCAGCTGGTTCACCTGATCAGGTGTTACCGCAGGTGCGGTTGCCCAGCCGCAAGTGCGGGATCGCTCCTGCGGTCCCAACCTCGCAGGTGCGGAAACTAGTGGCCAGGCCATTCTTCGCAGGTGCGGACCAAGTTTCGCAGGAGCGGAGCCGCAGGTGCGGCCCCAGCCTCCCTCGTCCAGTTCCGCGGGTGCGAGCTTTTGATCGCAGGTGCGAGACCACAGGTGTGGTCCTTGAGCCGCAGGTGCGAAAACACTGTAGACAGTGTGATCTTTTAAATGCGGGAGTCTTCATTTTCATCCCTATTTTTCCTCCATTAAAAGACCTTGAGAGCTTTGGATAAGGACTCCACGACCAACCACTGTAAGGTAAGTTAATTCCACCCTAAAGTTAGTTTAATTCATGAATTACTAGTTAAATTACCTACTTAATTAGTGAAAAATCAAGATTTGGGTAGTAACCTAGGGCTTGTGAAGATTTGATGAATTACTCATTAAATTGCTATGAATTCAAGTAAAAATCGTATATTAACGATCCTTAGGCTATAGGTGAGTGATTCCTTCAAGCAACATCTGAGAGTGGTGCTCCAGACCTTGCGCGAACAGATGCTATACGCTAAGTTCTCCGAGTGTGAGTTCTGGTTGGATTCCGTAGCATTCTTGGGGCATGTGGTATCCGGACAGGGTATCAAGGTTGATCCTCAGAAGATAGAGGCAGTTCAGAGTTGGACGCGTCCTACTTCAGTTACAGAGATTAGAAGAATTTTGGGCCTAACAGGTTATTATCGCCGATTTGTGGAGGGGTTCTCTTCTATTGCAGCTCCATTGACTAGATTGACTCAGAAGAATGCCCCGTTTCGATGGTCCGGCGAGTGTGAGGTGAGCTTTCAGAAGCTCAAGTCAGCATTGACCTCAGCACCAGTTCTGACATTGCCTTCCGATTCCGGGATGTATACTGTGTATTGCGATGCTTCACGCATTGGGTTGGGATGTGTGTTGATGCAGGACGAGAGAGTTATAGGTTATGCTTCGCGCCAGCTGAAGGTTCTTGAGAAGAATTACCATGTGCACGACTTAGAGTTGGCGGCGATTGTTCATGCTCTGAAGATTTGGAGGCACTACTTGTATGGAGTATCCTATGAGGTTTACACAGACCACCGCAATTTGCAGCACTTATTCGAGCAGAGAGATCTTAATTTGAGGCAGCACAGATGGATTGAGTTGTTGAAGGATTATGATATCACCATTCTCTATCATCCGGGCATGGCAAATGTGGTAGCAGATTCCTTGAGCAGAAAGGCAGAGAGTATGGGTAGCTTGGCCTACATCGCAACAGAAGAGAGACCTCTAGCCTTGGACATTCAATCCTTGGCTAATCGCCTGGTGAGATCAGATCTTTCGGAGCCTCGTCGAGTTCTTGCACATGTGGTTGCTCAGTCTTCGTTATTGGGGGAGATTAAGGCTCGGCATTTTGATGATCCGTGCTTAGCAGAGCTTCGGGAGACAATGGTCTAGGGTGGGGCCAAGGAGGTTACTTTGGGAAAGGATGGCATTCTGAGACTTCAAGGTTGGTTGTGTGTTCCTAATGTTGATGGACTGAGGGAGAGGATTCTAGAGGAGGCCCACAGTTCATAGTATTCTGTTCATCCTGGTGCTACGAAGATGTATCGTGATTTGAGGCAGCATTTCTGGTGGAGGCGGATGAAAAAAGACATTGTGGAGTATGTGGCTAGGTGTCTTAATTGCTAGTAGCTGAAGTACAAGCATCAGAGGCCAGGATGCCTATTTCAGCAGATGCCCATTCTTGAGTGGAAGTGGGAGCGCATCACTATGGACTTCGTGGTTAGGTTACCTTGGACTTTGCGGAAGGTTGACGCGATTTGGGTCATTGTGGATCGATTGACCAACTCGGCGCATTTCATTCCGGTGGCTACTACTTATACTTCTGATAGGCTAGCCCAGATCTACATTCGGGAGATAGTCCAGTTGCACGGTGTACCGGTGTCCATTATATAAGATCGAGGTCCTCAGTTCACCTCTGGAGAGCATTGCACAGTGAGATGGGCACTCAGATAGACCTCAGAACAACATTTTACCCTCATACTGATGGTCAGTCGGAGCGTATAATTCAGATATTGGAGGACATGCTCAGGGCTTGTGTGATCGACTTTGGGGGTCAGTGGGACCAGTTCTTGCCTATGGCCGAGTTTGCTTGTAATAATAGTTATCATTCCAGTATCGAGATGGCTCCATTCGAGGCCTTGTATGGTCGCCGATGTCGTTTTTCTATCGGGTGGTTTGAGTCTGGTGAGGCTAAGTTATATGGCACGGACCTGGTGAGAGATGTCTTGGAGAAAGTAAAGTTAATATAGGAGAGGCTCCGTACAGCACAGTCCAGACAGAAGAGTTACGCGAATCAGAAGACACGTGATGTATTATTTATGGAGGGAGATAAGGTTCTACTGAAGCTATCGCCGATGAAGGGCATTATGAGCTTCGGGAAGAAGGGCAAGTTGAGCCCAAGGTTTATAGGCCCTTTTGAGGTGTTGAGGCGAGTCGGAGGGGTTGCTTATGAGCTAGCTTTACCTCCCAGTTAATCAGGAGTTCATCCGATCTTTCATGTATCCATGCTCTGGAGATATGACGCCGACTTTTCTCACGTGGTTGATTTTAGCACTATTCAGTTGGATGAGAGGTTGGGATATGAGGAGGAGCCAGTTGCTATTATTGATAGACAGGACCGCCAGTTGAGATCCAAGAGAGTTTCTGCCGTGAAGGTCCAGTGAAGGGGCCAACCAGTCGAGGAGGCGACTTGGGAGTCCGAGGAGTACATGCAGAGCATATATCCACATCTATTCAGCACTTGAGGTACGATTCTAGACCCGTTCGAGGACGAACGTTCGTTTAAGAGGGGGAGAGTGTAACGACCCGACCGGTCATTTTGCGTTATCAAAGCCTGTTCCCCTAAATGAGACTTCCCATAGAAGCTTATTATGATTCATGACTTGTGGGGGCGGATGGTTCGGGTTTTGGAAGTGTTTAGAGTGCTATAGGAACACTTGGTTCCTTAAGGTTGCTCTTTTAGGCCAAATTTGACTTCGATCAACATTTTGAGCAAACAACCTCGGAATCAAGTTTCAATGGTTCCAGTAGCTTTGTATTATAATTTCTGACTTGGGCGTATGTTCGGAACAGGTTTTGGATAACCCGGGAGCGTTTCGGTGCCCAATATCGAAATAAGAATTTCCTTAAGTTTGCAGTTTGGTTTGGAACGTGTTTTTGGGTTATCGAGGTCCGAATGGAATTTCGGGACCAGGAATAGTTCCATTATGTCATTTATAACTTTCCTGTAAAATTCGGTGTCATTCCGAGTAGTATAGGTCGGGTCGGCGCATTGATATCAAATTCAAGAACTTGAAGTTCTTAAGTTTTGATTCTCGGGGTTTTGAGGGGTGATTTTGCGTTTTAGCGCTGTTTTGAGTGTTCTGAAGGCTCGAGCGAGTCCGTATTATGATTTGGGACTTGTTGGTATATTTGGACGGGGGCTCGCGTGGGCCCAGATACCCCTCGGGCACTAAACGAGGCCAAAAAGTAGCTGGTTCATCTGATCTGGTCTGACCGCAGGTGCGGTTGCCCAGCCGGAGGTGCGGGACCGCTCCTGCGGTCCCTGCCTCGCAGGTGCAGAAACCAGTGGCCAGTCCATTCCTCGTAGGTGCGGACCAAGTTCCGCAGGTGCGGCCCCAGCCTCCCTCGTCCAGTTCCGCGGGTGCGAGACCACAGGTGCGGTCCTTGAGCCGCAGGTGCTAACACACTGTAGACAGTGTGATCTTTTAAATGCGGGAGTCTTCATTTTCATCCCCATTTTTCCTCCATTAAAAGACCTTGAGAGCTTTGGATAAGGACTCCACGACCAACCACTGTAAGGTAACTTAATTCCACCCTAAAGTTAGTTTAATTCATGAATTACTAGTTAAATTACCTACTTAATTAGTGAAAAATCAAGATTTGGGTAGTAACCTAGGGATTGTGAAGATTTGATGAATTACCCATTAATTTGCTATGAATTCAAGTAAAAATCGTATATTAATGATCCTTAGGCTATGGGTGAGTGATTCCTTCAAGAATTTTCGGAATTCGAGCGTGCGGGCTCGGGGTTGAATTTTGGGATTTCTTCAAGAATGATGAATTTATTGAATAAATAGAATAATATCCATACTTTGAACATGAATTGATATAATTGTACAACATTTGGCTAGTTACGAGTCCTCGGGTGTAGAGTTCGGAGTTTCGGGCGCGTTCTTGGTCCAGGAGGTAGATTCGGCACGAGGTGAGTCTCATTTCTAACCTTGTAAGAGGGAATTGTGCCCATAGGTGATTCATATGCTATGTGTAATTGTTTTGGGGGCTAAGTGCGTACAAAGTGACGAGAGTCTGTACATAGCAACTATTATTTTTATGTCTGGGTAATTAGGCCCACAACATGACTAATATTCTTCCTTGTAATGACATATATGCTATGAACTCATGTTATGCGTAGTATTGTCTCTCTGAGATTTCATGGAATTGGATAGTTTGAAGGAATTGGTTATGGGAAGTAATTTTGTTTTTGAATATTTTGTGTCCATGTGACCGCTTCAGAATTTAGATTCCGCGAGTGGAGTGTAATTTTCCCTCACTCTCATGGTAGCGGGCCGTACGCCACGGCGGATTGAAAGGTGCACTTATGGTTTGGCCGTTCGACCCTCGGCAGTGCACATATGTGATTAATTTGAGTGATGCACTTGTGGTTCGGGCCGTTCGACCCTCGACAGTGCATAGGTGAGATTGTACTATGGTAAGGATGCACTTATGGTACGGGCCGTTCGATCCTCGGCAGTGCATAGATATTATCTTTACGACTCCGGCCGGTTGCCTTTATCCTGTATGAGCATCGACAAATGTTACTGTTTTCGTAGACATTGATTTGACAAATATTTGGGGGAAAGTGAGGTAGTAATTGGTTACTTACGTTCAGTATATACTTGGATTTCTGTGCCCTATATGTACTTGTTGTTTACTGTCTTACATGCCTACCGCTTTCATTTTACTTTGTTATACTATGCTGTTGGACCTTAGTGAGTGTCAAGTCGACCTCTCGTCACTACTTATTCGAGATTAGATTGGATACTCACTGGGTACATATTTATTTATGTACTCATGCTACGCTTCTGTACTTAATTGTACAGGTTCTGAGGCTGGTGCATCTGGTTATCATACCGGAGCTAGATTATGATATAGTAGACCTGAATTCACGGTGAGGTGCTTCTCCTGACGATCCTCAGCAGCACCATGGAGCTTCTTTTGCTTATCTTCCCGTCTATTTATTTCAAACAATGGAATTGTATATTTTATCTTTTGTACATTTAGTTAGTATGCCCACGGTACTCGTGACACTAGTTCCTGGCACACACGTAGTAGTTATTGTGGATTACGGTATGTACATATATGTATGTTTTGGACTCATGCCTCATCATGACTGCTTTTTGTTTAAAACTGGTTAATTACCCTAATCGGCTAATCTTTTTTTAAGCTTTATGACTTAGTATATATATATATATATATATATATATATTGATATGTTTGAATCAATGAGAAGGAACCGTAGTAATTCTAGTATTGGCTTGCCTGACCTCGCTGTTGGGGCCCATCACGACCTGAGTTAGGATTTTGGGTCGTGACATGATAGCTATAAGAAATTAATATCCACTAAACAGTAGTGGTTTTTGAAAATTCCTCTTTGTTAAATTAGATAGTCATGTGATGCTGATTTTAATAAGCAGACCATGTAGGCTGAAATTACACGGGGCATCCTATTTGGTCGCCCCTTTTTAACTTATACCAATTTTATTTTTTCCATTTGCATCCGTACCCATTTGTTTTTGTTAAAAGCATTTTAAAAGACGATTTTTCCCTTCAAGACTATTGACAAAACTATAGACTGTAGGATAAAACTTCAACATGTTTTGGTATGAAGTTTTAGCAAATGAACTAAATAACCTCAGCATGCACTCATTAGAAAATTACATACTGCAAGACAAAAGCTTAAGCAATGTTTAGTTTGAAGATTTGGCAAATGAACTAAAATCTTCAGCTTGTTTAGACTGAAATTTCGGGTAAAACGCATGACAAAACTACAGACTGCAGGACAAAACATCAGTATGTTTGTCACGACCCAATTCCATTATAGGCCGTGATGGCGCCCAATACCGTTGTTAGGCAAGCCAACACTGATTAAACTAGTGGTTTCTCGTTTACAAGATTACTAAGTGGATAACACTTTCTCATTTGTTAAAAAATGATTAGAAATTTGCACAGGGAACATAATTAAAAGGAAGCAAATGAGTACAAATCGTAATCATGTAAGCAAATCCAAAATCATAAGTCTACTCGCGTGTGTGCCAAGACCTGGTGTCACAAGTATGTGGTCAATCTAGTAGAATATACAAAAGAATACTAGCCTACTATCCGAAATGAAATAGATAGAAAAATATAACATAAAGAAGACTCCAGCTGCTATAGAACGGCTAAGAAGGCAGCTCACCGTGAAATCTCGAGATGGGGATCAAATCTGCGCACCAGACTGGTAACCAGATGCACCTGCCTCAGACTCTGTACGATTAAGTACAGAAGTGTATAATGAGTACATAAATAATATGTACCAAGTAAGTATCTAATCTAACCTCGAAGAAGTAGTGACGAGGGGTCGACTCCGACACTTACTAAGGGCCAACAATATGATAATATGAAATTCTAATTAAACATGATATGTAGAGATAACAATAAAACTCAGAACAAGAAATAACTGAACAATTTTTCACCATATTTAAAAACCCAAATCCCTTCCCTCATTTAAACAAATGATCTCTCAGACAATGGATTTATACCAATCATAAAAGGGGACTTTTAGTTTTATTATCACGCACAAAATCCCGACGAGGATGTTTGACCTGATCCAACATAAATGTAAATTGTGCACTTCTGAGAGTCCAACGACACGAACCATAGATGCATGTATTAACCTGCTGAGGCGAACGGCCCGCTCCCATGAGAGTAGTGGAAAGAATTACCCCGATCGCGAAATATACTTGCGACGCGGTCAAATATAAGTTTATCAATAAATCATAACCCTTTCTTGATTCTTTTCAAGATAAAGACAATTCAACTTGAAGCTTTTAAATTCTTAAAAATCCTCAACTTAGTTCCATTTGATACAATTAACAAACATAATCAAATAATGGTGTCCACAAAGCATGGTGTAAACCTGCAACTACCCGGACATAACAAGAATAGTAGCTACGTACGGACTCTCGTCACTTCGTGCGTACGTAGCCCCCACAAATAACAACATATATTAATTAAGTCCACCTACGGGGTAAATTTCCTCTTACAAGGTTAGAAAAGAGACTTACATCGTCTCAACGCCTACTTCCCAATTCAAGAATGCGCCCAAACCTCCAAATTTGATGCCAAATGACTCGAAACTAGTCAAACATTATTTAAATTAATCAATCTATACCCAAAAGTTCCTATCCCCACTATTAAAGTGATTACCCAACCCAAAATGCAAGATTCCTAAAATTCACTCCCGGGCTCACGTGCCCGGGGTCATGACCCACTTTTCATTATAGGTCGTGATGGCGCCCAACACCGATGTTAGGCAAGCCAACTCTAGTCAACTAATGGGTTCCATTTATTTTACTAAACATTCCCAACATTTTCTTAACCTAAATTTATAACATTCAATAAATAACGAATAATTAAGGCAATTTAAAACTGAAATGACCAAAAGAAGTCATAAATAAGTGATAACATCCCAAAAGAATAGTCTGCTAATGTGTGTGCCAGGAACTAGTATCACAAGTATGTGGGCATCTAGTATAATGTTTAAAAGAATATATCTACCTTAGTGCCTGAAATAGAATAGACAGTCAAAAACAAAAGAGAGACTCCAACACGCTGCTGAACGGCATCAGAAGAGAGCAGCTCACCGTGGAATCTCGGTCAGGTATCAAGAACGTGCACCGGACGGGTAGCTAGATGCACCTGCCCCAGATCCTGTACAATTATGTACAAAATCCAAGTATGAGTACATAAACAATATGTATCCAGTAAGTATCCAGTCTAACCTCGAAGAAGTAATGAAGAGAGGTCGACTTGAAAATCACTAGGGCCAATAAATATAATCTAAGTGTTACGCTAAAAAGGTATACATGAGTAATAATGACAGTTTAAGAAACAGAGAAGTACGAAAGTCTTTCATAAAGGTCATGTCCATCTCAGTCTTATCATGCAACAACTTACATTTCAAACAATTAACCAATATAAGTCACGAGGAAACTTCAAATAAATAACATGCGCATATCATGTCGAGGTCATACGACCCGATACAACATAATATTAAATTGTGCACTGCAAGAGGGTCAAATGGCGCGAACCATAGATGCATATGTTTACTATCGAGGCGCTCGACCCGATCCACAAATAACAACATATTTTCAAGAACACACAAATTTCCCATTTATAGTCAAGTATTTCATACAACCCGTCAAGCAAGTGAGTCTAACATTATGCAATTCTTTTATCAAGTTTCTAACATGATTCAAATAATTTTTTTGGCAAACAAGGGCACGACATTTCAAATATATCATGATACGCATCCTAAACTATCCGGACAATAGCATACTAGTAGCTACGTTCGGACTCTCGTCACCTCGTACGTACGTAGTCCCCACAAATAGGTTCAAACATGTATTTAATTCACGTATGGGGTTAATTACTTCTTACAAGGTTAGAAAGGAGACTTACCTTGCCCCAAAGCTTTCTTCCGAGCTCAGGAATTCTCTCAAACGCTCAAACCGAAGCCGGACAATCCAAAACTATTCAAATACGGTAAAAACTAATCAATATAGGCTCCAAAGTTCACACATCCACTATTAGAGTGATCACCCAACCCAAATTACAAGATTCCTAAATTCCACCCCTGAGCCCACGTGCCCGGATTCCGAAAAGTTTGGAAGAAAATCATTACCCATAACCTTAGGATCAAGAGTATGTGATTTTTACTAGATTCCATAACAAATTTCGTGGTTAGATCTTATGTTTATCAAAATCCTAGGTTTTACTCTAAAGCCATGATTTTTACTAATTTTTGCATGTTAATCTACCTATAATCTATGTATTTAACTCATGTTGTATAGGAATTACTTACCTCAAAGTGCTAAGTGAAAGCATCCTTCCAAAAGCTCTAAAAATAGCCTAAGTGTTGAAGTGAAAAGAAATAAATGGCCTAAGTCCCGTATTAAAAGAGCTGGACACAACCCTTTGATGCCGAAATTTCGACACCAGGTTCGCAAATGCGACAAAAGCCTTGCAAATGCGAAGGGCCTCAAAGGTGGGGTTCGCAAATGCGACCAAATGGACACAAATGCGGCTTCTGCTAGGATCGCATATGCGGCGCATGTGTCGCAAATGCGAACATTGCCTGGGATGTCTCCCTTCGAAATTGCGAAGCCCACATCGCAAATGCGAGGTTCGCATTTACGAACCTTTTCTCGCATTTGCGAGATCTGCAGCAGTTGCCAAGAACACCAGAAATCTGGTGTGTTTTCAACCCCTCCCACATGTCCGAAACTCACTCGAGCCATCAGGGCTCCACTCAGAATACTCACGCAAGTCTAACAACATCATACAAACTTGCACACGGGATTGAAACACTGAAATAACATCGAAACTAAGACTCGCCACCCAAAACCAATGAGTCAAACTTAAGAACTTCAGGTTCTTCATTTCACTTTCTATGCTCCGAAACGTACTTATACTATTCGGAATGCCACCAAAATTTGCGTGCAAGTCTTAAATGGAATTACATAACTATTTCGCGGTCTCGGAATTCCATTTGCACCTCGATATCACCAAAACGTATTCCAAACCACATATATAGAACTTCTAAAAACCTTCAAGAATCCAACTTCCACTATTTGGTGCCGAAACGCTCCCGGGTCATCCGAAACCGGTTCCGAACATACTCCCAAGTCCTAAATCATCATACGACTCTATTGGAACCGTCAAATCCCGATTCCGAGGTCGTTTTCTCAAAATATTGACCGAAGTGAAACATGGCCCTTTTAAGCCAACCTTAAGGAACCAAGTGTTCCGATTCCAACCCAAACTCTTTCAAATCCCGAATCAACCATCCCCGCAAGTCATAAATCAATAAAAGCAAGTACGGGAAGTCTTATTTAGGGGTATGGTGTTCTAGAAAGCAAAACGACTGATCGGGTCGTTACATTCTCCACCTTTTAAATAAATGTTCGTCCTCGAACGAATCTAGAATCATACCTGGAGTACTGAATAAATGTGGATATCTGCTCCGTATGTCCTCATCGGACTGCCAAGTCACCTCCTCGAGTGGTTGGCCCCTCCACTGGACCTTCACTACAGAAACATTCTTAGACCTCAACTGGCGATTCTGCCTATCAAAAATGGTAACTGGATCTTCCTTGTAGCTCAATATCTCATCTAGCTGAATGGTACTAAAGTCTAAAACATGAGATGAGTCGGTGTGGTACCTCCAGAGCATAGACACATGAAAAACTGGATGAACCCATTATAAGCTGGGAGGTAAAGAGAGATCATAAGGAACCTCCCCAACTCGCCTCAATACCTCGAATGGGCCTATAAAATTGGGGCTCAACTTGCCCTTCTTCCCGAATCTTATAATACCCTTCATCGGCGATAATTTCAAGAGAACCTTCTCGCCAACCATAAATGATACATCACGCGCCTTCTAATCCGCGTAAATTTTTTGTCTGGACTGCCGTGCGAAGTATCTCCTGAATCAACTTTACCTTTTTCGAGGCATCCCTTACCAAATCAGTAGCGCATAACTTAGCCTCGCCAGGCTCAAACCACCCGATGGGCGAACGACATCGCCGACCATATAAGGCATCAAATGGAGCCATCTCAATGCTGGACTGATAGTTGTTGTTGTATGCAAATTCGGCCATGGGCAACAACTGATCCCACAGCTCTCCAAAGTCAATCACACATGCTCTGAGCATGTCCTCCAATATCTGAACTGTCCACTCTGACTGCCCGTTGGTATGTGGATGGAATGTTATGCTGAGCTCTACGCGGGTGCCTAACTCACTCTGTACGACCCTCCAGAAATGCGAAGTGAACTGGGGACCTCTATCTGATATGATGGACACAGGCACAACGTGCACCCGAACTATCTCCCGGATGTAAATCTGGGCCAACCTCTCTGAAGTATAAGTAGTGTCTACTGGAATGAAGTGTGCCGACTTGGTCAACCTGTCAACAATAATTCAAACTGCATTGAACTTTCACAGAGTCCGTGGCAACCCAACTACGAAGTCCATAGTGATGAGCTCCCATTTCAACTCGGGTATAGTCATCTGCTGGAGTAGGCCTCCTGGCCTCTGGTGCTCATACTTAACCTACTGGCAATTTAGACACCTAGCTATGTACTCCACTATGTCTTTCTTCATCTGCTGCCATAAATAATGTTGCTTCAGGTCACGATACATCTTCGTCGCACGTGGATGAATAGTACACCGTGAACTGTGTGCCTCCTCTAGAATCCTCTCCCTCAAGCCATCAACATTAGGAACACATAGGCGACCCTGAAGTCGGACAATGCCATCATATCCAATAGAAACCTCCTTAGCACCACCCTGTAGTATAGTCTCTTTGAGAACCGCCAAATGTGGATCATCAAACTGCCGAGCCTTGATTTGTCCCAATAATGAAGACTAAGCAACAACACATGCAAGAACCCGGCTGGGCTATGAAATGTCCAGCCTCACAAGTGTGTTAGCCAAGGACTGAATGCCCAAAGCTAGTGGTCCCTCCTCCGCTAAAATGAATGCCAAGCTACCCATACTCTCTGCCTCCCTGCTTAAGGCATCCGCAACCACATTTGCCTTGCCCGGATGATAATGGATGGTGATGTCATAATCCTGCAGTAACTCAAGCCACCTCCGCTACCTCAAATTAAGATCCCTTTGCTTGAACAAGTGCTGCAAACTGCATTGATCGGTATAAACCTCACAAGACACTCCATATAAGTAATGCCTCCAAATCTTAAGAGCATGAACAATCACGGCCAGCTCTAAATCGTGCACGGGGTAGTTCTTCTCATGAATCTTTAGCTAGTGTTAAGCATATGCTATAACTTGTCCCTCCTGCATCAATACACATCCCAATCCAACACGTCAAGCGTCACAATAAACTCTATACATCCTCGAACCGGAAGGCAACACTAGAACCGGTGTTGTGGTCAAAGCTGTCTTGAGCTTCTGAAAGCTCGCCTCACAATAATCGGACCAATGGAAAGGAGCACCGTTCTGGGTCAATATAGTCAAAGGTGTTGCAATGGACAAATAAACCTTGCACAAATCGACGATAATAACCTACTAACCCCAGAAAACTCCTAAATCCCAGTCACTGAAGTGGGCTGTGGCCAACTCTGAATCGCCTCAAGCTTCTTAAGATCCACCTTAATGCCCTCTCTCGATACAACATGCCCCAAGAATGCCACCGACTCTAGCCAAAACTCAGACGTGGAGAACTTAGCATATAGCTTCTGCTCTCGCAATGTCTGAAGCACTGCTCTCAAATACTGCTCGTGCTCCCCCAGACTACGTGGGTAAATCAAGATTCATCAATGAAGACAATAACAAAGGAATCGATATAAGGCCTGAACACCTTGCTCATAAAATACATAAACGCCGCTGGGGCGTTAGTCAAGCCAAAGGACATCACAAGAAACTCATAATGACCATATCTAGTACGGAAGGCAGTCTTTGGAACATATGAGTCCCGAATCTTCGACTGATGGTACCCCGATCTTAGGTCAATCTTACAAAACACCCCGGCACCCTGCAACTGGTTAAACAAATCATCGATGCGCGGCAACGGGTACTTGTTCTTGATGGTAACTTTGTTCAACTAGCGGTAGTCAATGCACATACGCATAGTCCCATCCTTCTTCTTCACAATCAACAGTGGTGCACCCCAAGGTGATACACTCGGTCTGATGAATACCTTTGCTAGAAACTCTTCAAGCTGATCTTTCAACTCTTTCAATTCTTTCGGAGCCATATGGTACGATGGAATAGATATAGGTTGGGTGCCTGGCGCCAAGTCAATGCAAAAATCAATATCACGATCTGGCGGCATGCCTGGTAGGTCAGAAGGAAACACATCGGTGAACTCCCGGACTAGTGGCACTGAATTAATCATCGAAGACTCTGCGGTGGTGTCCTGTACATAAGCTAGATAAGCCAAATAACCCTTCTCGACCATACGTCAAAAGAAATAACCCGACTAGCTGTACTAACAGAGGAACCCCTCCACTCTAATCTCGGCAACTCGGGCATGGCTAGAGTAACAGTCTTGGCATGGAAATCTAGGATGGCGTGACAAGGGGATAACTAGTCCATGCCCAGGATGACCTCAAAGTCGGTCATATCAAGTAAATGGAGGTCCGTTCTAGTCTCGAAACCACAGAATGTGACATCCCAAGATCGATAGATCCGATCTACAACCACATAATTGCCGACATGAGTGGACACATAAACATGAGTACCCAAAGACTCACGAGGAATATCCAGGAAGTGAGAAAATAGAGATGATACATATGAATAGGTCGACCCTGGATCAAATAGTACCAAAGCTTCTTTATCGCAGACAGAAATAATACATGTGATAACGGCATCTGATGCCAATGCATCTGGTCTAGCCGGAAAAGCATAGAACCTGGCTTGAGCGCCGGCTGGCTGGCCTCCACCTGACTGAGCAGTAGCTGGCTAAACTCCCTCTTCCTGGCCTCCACCTCTAGGACGACCCCTACGAATCTGTACTGCGCCTCTAAGCGGCCGCACCTTTGGTGCTGAAGTCATGGGTTGCTGACCCTGTTGTACTGCCTTGCCCCGGAGTTTGAGGCAGTATCTCCTCATATGACCGAGATCCCCGCACTGGAAAGAGCCCCTCGATGCGGCATCCTACTGCCTTGCTGCCTGACCCTGATTGTTGGTAGGCCTATTAGAAGAAGCCTGAATAGCCGGTGGACGATATGAACTCTCCGGCATAGCACTAAAATATGAGCCAGAAGAACCCTAGTGACCTGAGTACCCACTGGAAGAACCCTGGAAGGCTGGTGGACGATAAGAACTCTGGAATAACGTTGAAATAAGAGCGCGCTGGAGCATCTCGACGAGGTGGTGGTGATGAATATGGGGGCCTCCTGGACTGGCCCCTCCCAAACTGGCCTCTGCCCCTAGCCGGGGCACCTCTAAACTCTATAGAGAAACGGTCCCTTTTGTCCTGCTGTGACTACTCTCTACCTATCTGGCGGTAGCCCTAGACACTCCGGGCAATTTCCACTACCAACTAATAAAGAGTCCCCATCTCAACCTCTCGGGCCATGTTGGCCTTAATACTAGAGTTCCATCATGCAACAAACCTCCGCACTCTCTCTACGTCAGTAGGAAGTATCGTGAGTGCATGACAAGATAACTCAGTAAACCTCGTCTCGTAATCGGTCACTAACATCTGAACCTGCTCAAGCTGTTCAAACTGGTACCGTAGCTCTTCCCTCTCAGAGGGTGGGATATACTTGTCCAAAAAAAGATGAGTGAACTGCTCCCAAGTAATGGGGGGAGAATCCGCTGGTCTGCCAAGAACATAAGATTGCCACCATCTACGTGCCCTTCCCTCCAGTTGGAAAGTAGTGAAGTCAAACCCATGAGACTCCAGTATCCTCATGTTGTGCAGTCTGTCCCTGTACCTATCAAAGAAATCATGAGCATCCTCATGACGCTCACCTTCGAAGACAGGAGGGTGTAGCCTAGTCCATCTGTCCAATAACTTCTGCGGATCACCGTCCGCAGTTGGTCTGGGCTCAGGCTACTGCTTCAACTAGATGGGCCCCATCCGCGGGTAGTGCACCTGGAGTCTAATATACTGCATATGAATGTCTAGGGTCTTGGGCAGTAAGGGTCTGTGCTCCCCCTCCCACCTGAGATGTGGCCGAGTCCGTTGGAAATAAACCAGCCCGAGTCATAGTATCCATGAACCGCATCATACATCCCATGATCTCCTGAAAGACTGGTGCTATCATGAAATCTGTCAGGGCTGGCTGTGCACCAGGCACCTCTCCCTGCTCCTCAATAACAGGATCCTCCAATGGATCCACTGGCGGTGCTACTGGAGAAGCTCTAGGACACCCTCTCCCTTACCTTGGGCCAGTGCCCTCCCCCGGCCTCTGCCTCGGCCTCTAGCAACAGGGGGACCGGCCCCTCCCGAGTCTGGAACACCGATCGTACACGTCCTCGCCATTTGTGAGAGAGTAGAAGAAGGAAATTTAGATACAATCAACTGCACGATATAAGATGAAATAAGAGTAGTTTCCTAACACCCCATAGCCTCTCGAAGATAAGTACATACGTCTACGTACCGATCCGCAAGACTCTATTAGGCATTCCCATCACTTGTGAGACCTACGTGAACTTAGTGCTCTGATACCATGTTGTCACGACCCAATTTCCATCATAGGTCGTGATGGCGTCCAAGACCGATGTTTGGCAAGCCAACTCTAATTAACTAATGGGTTCCATTTATTTTACTAAACATTCCCAACATTTTCTTAACCTAAATTTATAACATTCGATAAATAACGAATAATTAAGGCAATTTAAAACTGAAATGACCAAACGAAGTCATAAATTAGTGATAACATCCCAAAAGAATAGTCTGCTAATATGTGTGCCAGGAACTAATATGTGGGCATCTAGTAGAATGTTCAAAATAATATATCTACCCTACTGCCTGAAATAGAATAGACAGTCAAAAAAAAAAGACTCCAACACGCTACTGAAAGGCATCAGAAGGGAGCAGCTCACCGTGGAATCTCGGCCAAGTATCAAGAACGTGCACCGTATGAGTAGCGAGATGCACCTGCCTCAGATCCTGTACAGATGCGTAGTGTGAGTACATAAACAATATGTATCCAGTAAGTATCCAGTGTAGCGTCGAAAAAGTAGTGACAAGGGGTCAACTTGACACTCACCAGGGTCAATAAATATATAATCTAAGTGTTACGATAAGAAGGTATAGCATGAGTAATAATGACAACTTAAGAACAAGATAAGTACGACAGTCTTTCATAAAGGTCATGTCCATCTCAGTCTTATTATGCAACAACTTACATTTCAAGCAATATAAGTCACGGGAAAACTTCAAATAAATAACATACGCATATCATGCCCGGGTCGTACGACCCGATCTAACATAATATTAAACTGTGCACTACAAGAGGGTCGAATGGCGCGAACCATAGATTCATATGTTTACTACCGAGGCGCTCGGCCCGATCCGCAAATAACAACATATTTCAAGAACACACAAATTTCCCATTTATAGTCAAGTATTTCATACAACCCATCAAGTAAGTGAGTCTAACCTCATACAATTCTTTTATAAAATTTCAAACATGATTCAAATAATTATTTTGGCAAAAAAGGGCACGACATTTCAAATATAGCATGATACGCATCCTAAACTATCCGGAAAATAACATACTAGTAGCTATGTACGGACTCTCGTCACCTCGTATGTACGTAGCCCCCACAAATAGGTTCAAACATGTATTTAATTCATCTATGAGGTTAATTCCCTCTTACAAGGTTAGAAAGGAGATTTACCTTGCCCCAAAGCTTACTTCCGAGCTCAGGAATGCTCTCAAACCCTCAAACCGGAGCCGGACAATCCAAAACTATTCAAATAAGGTAAAAACTAATCAATATAGGCTCCAAAGTTCACACTTCCACTATTAGAGTGATTACCCTACCCAAATTACAAGATTCCTAAAATCCACCCCTAGGCCCACGTGCCCGGATTCCGAAAACGTTTGAAGAAAATCGTTACCCATAACCTTAGGATCAAGAATATGTGATTTTTACTAGATTTCATAACAAATTTCGTGGTTAGATCTTATTTTTATCAAAACCCTAGGTTTTACTCTAAATCATAATTTTTACTAATTTTTGCATGTTAATCTACCCATCTATGTATTTAACTCATGTTGTATAGGAATTACTTACCTCAAAGTGCTAAGTGAAAGCCTCCTTCCAAAAGCTCTAAAAATTGCCTAAGTGTTGAAGTGAAAAGAAATAAATGGCCTAAGTCCCGTATTAAAAGAACTGGACACAACCCTTTGATGCCGAAATTGCGACACCAGGTTCGCAAATACGACAAAAGCCTTGCAAATGCGAAGGGCCTCAAAGGTGAGGTTCGCAAATGCGACCAAATGGTCGCAAATGCGGCTTCTTCTAGGATCGCAACTGCATCGCATGTGTCGCAAATGCGAACATTGCGTGGTCCGGCTCCCTTCAGAATTGCGAAGCCCACATCGCAAATGCGAGGTTCGCATTTGCGAGATCTGCTGCAGTTTCCAAGAACACCAGAAATTTGGTGTGTTTTCAACTCCTCCCACACGTAGGAAACTTACTTGAGCCCTCGGGGCTCCACTCCGAATACTCATACAAGTCTAACAACATCATACAAACTTGCTCGCGTGATCGAAACACTTAAATAACATCAACACTAAGAATCGCCACCCAACACCAATGAATGAAACTTAAGAACTTCAAGATCTTCATTTAACTTCCAATGCGCTGAAACGTACTTATACTACTCGGAATGCCACCAAACTTTGCATGCAAGTCTTAAATGAAATTACGGAACTATTCCCGGTCTCAGAATTCCGTTTGGACCACGATATCACCAAAACTCATTCCAAACCACATTTATAGAGCTTCTAGAAACCTTAAAGAATCTTCCACTATTTGGTGTCGAAACACTCCCGGGTCATCCGAAACCCGTTCCGAACAGATGCCCAACTTCGAAATTATCATACGAACCTATCAGAACCGTCAAATCCCGATTCCGAGGTCGTTTACTCAAAATGTTGACCGAAGTCAAACTTGGCCCTCTTAAGCCAACCTTAAGGAATCAAGTATTCTGATTCCAACCCAAACTCTTTCAAATCCCAAACCAACCATCCCCACATGTCATAAATCAATAAAAGCAAGTACTAGAAGTCTTATTAGGGGCACGGGGTTCTAGAAAGAAAAACGACCGGTCGGGTCGTTTCATCCGGATTCCAAAAATTTTGAAGGAAGTTGTCACCCATAACGTGAGGAACATAAATATATGATTTTCACTAAGTTTCATAATTGTTTTCTTGGTATAATCTCATTTTTATTAAATCCCAGGTTTTACATCTAAACCCTTGATTTCTACCAATTTTCATGTTGAAATCTACCCATAATCTATGTATTAAATATACATTAAGTAGAAATTACTTACCTCACAAAGCTAGGTCGAAATCTCCTCCTTAAAAGCTCTCAAACTGCCCAAGAGTCGAAGAAAATGTGATAAAATTGCCTAAGTCCGTAATAAATGAGGTTCACTACCTCCAGCGATTTTCGCACCTGCAGTTATAGGCCCGCACATGTGCCCTTGCTTCTACGGACAAGGGTCCGCTTCTGCGAAAATCCCCCGGCCGACTGGCGTCGCTTCTGCGGACGGGTTCCCACTTTCGCGGTCCCGCTTCTACGGAGGATGGGCCGCACCTGTGGAACATGGGGTGCCCTTCCTTGGCAACTTCTGCGAGGCTTGGCTCGCACCTGCGGCTGGACAAGCGCAGGTGCGATTTTGATAGACCTGATGCTTCAGTTGTTGCTCCAAATTCTCAACTTTGTCCGAGCCTCGTCCGATCGACACTCGGGGACCCTGGGGCCCGTCCGAACATACCAACAAGTTTGGAATCATAAAAGTACTTGCTCGAACTCTCAGAATGCTTGAAACAACATTAAAACTAAGAATCACACCACAAAACCAATTGAATCAAACTTAAGAACTTCAAGTTCTTCAATTTACTTCCAATGCGCCGAAACGTACTTAAACTACTCAGAATGAAATCAAATTTTACGTGCAAGTCTTAAATGACTTTACAGAACTATTCACGGCCTCAGAAATTTGTTTGAACCTCGATATCACCAAAACCCGCTCCAAACAAAATTTAAAGAACATCTAAAACCTTTAAGAACCAACTTTCACTATTATGCGCCAAAATGTCTCCAGGTCATCCAAAACCCTATCCGAACGTACGCCCTATTTCGAAATCATTCTACGAACCTATTGGAACAGTCAAATCCCAATTCTGAGGTCGTTTACTCAAAATATTGACTGAAGTCAAACTTGGCCTTTTAAGGCCAACTTAAGGAACCAATTGTTGCGATTTCAACCCAAACCCTTCCAAATCTCAAACTAACCATCCCCGCAAGTCATAAAATAGTAAAAGCACATACAGAGAGTCTTATTTAGGGGAACGGGGTTCTAGAAAGCAAAACGACCAGTCGGATTGTTACAATATTTTGGTGTGAAGTTTTAGCAAATGAAGTAAATAACTTCAGCATGCATTAGCAAAATTTCACTAGAAAATTACATACTGCAAAATAAAAACTTAAGCATGTTTAGCCTGAAGTTGTAGAAAATGAACTAAATAACTTAAGCATGTTTAATATGAAGTTTTAAAAAATGAACTAAATAAATTAAGTATGTTTAGTCTGAAGTTGTAGCAAATGAACTAAAAACTTAAGCATTATTAGTCTAAAGTTTTAGCAAATGAACTAAATAACTTAAGCATGTTTAGTCTGAAGTTTTAGCATATGAACTAAATAACTTAAGCATGTTTAGTCTGAAGTTTTAGCAAATGAACTAAATAACGTCACCATGCATTAGCAAAAACTCATTAGAAAATTACACATTGCAACACAAAAACTTAAGCATGTTTAGTCTGAAGTTTAAACAAATGAACTAAAAAGCTTACGCATGTTTAGTATGAAGTTTTAGCAAATAAACTAAAAAGCTTAAGCATGCTTAGCTTCAATGTAAAACAACTTCATGCTATATCAGCATGAAGTTTTAGCTTCAACATGAAACAACTTCATGCTACATTAGCATGAAGTTTTAGCTTCAAAGTGGAACAACTTCATGCAAGTGTGATTCTGCTGATGAATCTAGACAAGTTTATGGTTTTTTTGGTAAAGTTGCTGAGAGGATACGAGAAGATATTTTTTCACGAATGAGGTTGCGGATCACGTGATTAATCTTTTTTGTAAGTGGTGTAATTGTCATATTATTACGGATTTTTTGTCAGCTGGCTACCAAATCAATAATTTTAAAAATAAGGTACATGTTAAAATGTGACACAAATAAGGGTACGACTGCAAATGCCCCGCCATTCATCGCCCTATTGTGTGGACTTCTCTCTGAAGTATAAAGCCCACATTTTATCTTTAAAATTTATTAATGTGAAAATGATAGTGAAAATAATAGTCGAAAAAATATATTAAATTTGTATATTTTTTGTATATATATACATTCTTTATTTTATATACGAAAATTATACAAGTTATATACACTTGTTTGTCTACTAATTGTAAATAGTTACTCGTGTGGGCTAAAAATGATAATACCTCGAATTGTCATCCTTAAATAAAATTTCGAATTCAAGCCATGGGAGAGAAAAAGTTCTAATAGGGAATGTCTCCCCGTCAATAAGTCTTAAGTGGCGCGAATCCAGATTAGTTGAACGCCAAAGCAAATGTCGAACACCTACTGGAAAACCATAACAAAAATAAAAAAGTGAAATTATTTCTTTCACAATACCTGCATTTAATTCCTTCAGCGTTACACTTATAGCTAAACTAAAATCTCAGCGAAATCCATCAAAATCAAGTTTCTTCAACTGGTCGTTTTCCATGTAGCCACAAGCCACCACGATATTGTTAGAATATACTATAAACCATGCGTATTGTTATAGTACTCTTTATGAAACAATTATTTATTCATTTATTCAATTCAATAAAGTTTTATTGTAAATAGATCATGTATATGCTTGTGTGTCCATTTCTTATATAGTAGATGATTTAATGTATAGAGTGTAGCTTAAACGCGGAAGTTTAAATCATCGGTTCTAATATGTCATAAAGTTTATGTTCACAATCTAATGATGGAATTGGACAGACCATCGGAATTGTTGTAGCACAAGATTAAATATAATTTATCTTGATTATGGGAGTGGTATACTTCCGACTTCTTGTGCTAGTACATTTTGTATGTATTGAAAGGATAAAGTAGAGATAAGTATTTTAAATTGGACAATAATGATACACAATGGCGAAGTAATAATTAGTTAATAGAATCCATGTCTCGATTTTTTAGATTGATGATATTCCTTTATGATAGCTTATGAGTTTTCATGTGTAAATGTCACGCCCGGAACCTAGTCCTGGACGTAACACGGCACTCGGTGTCTGATTACATGTGACCGAGCGAACCAACTGGCTGGCTGAATCAACATGTGATATCATAACATACTGAATGCGGAAGATAAACTAACACCTGTTGATATACTGAAAGTCTGGATGATATAAATCAAAGTGCAGAAGTACTAATACAATTCTGAAATATATTTATAGCCAACATGGCTTAATATGAAAAGCCTGCGACTCTGTCTAACTGTTACTCTAGTCTATGAAGCCTCTAATGAAGTACTGAAAGACACTGTCACGACCCGAAATCCTAACTCAGGTCGTGATGGCGCTCAACACCGGGGTCAGGCAAGACAACATTTGAATTTTTTTGTGAATTTCCTTTATTTGGTAAAACATTCCAATACTTGCTAAATTTTAAGTTGGTAGCATTAAGTGGAAATAGTTAAATTAATCACCTTAAACAAAAGTAACCATAAGAGGATCCTGAACCTATATATATATATATATATATATATACAGACCCAAAAATATGAAATGTCTACTGCGCGTGTGCCAGAAACTAGTGTCACGAGTCTACAGGCATACTAGTAGAATATACAAAAGATAGAATAAATGTTCTACTGTCTGAAGGAAGTAGACAGAAATAACAAAAGACAACTCCAAAGTCCTGCTGAGAAACGCCAAGGAAAAGCAGCTCACCGTGAAGTCGGGTCCAGAATATACTCTCAAGATCCAGCTCCGGTCTGATAACCAGATGCACCAGCCTCAGAACCTGTACAATTAAGTACAGAAGCGTAGCATGAGTACATAATTAAATATGTACCCAGTGAGTATCCAGTCTAATCTCAAAGAAGTAGTGACGAGAGGTCGACTTGACACTTACTAGGGTCCAACAATATAATTAAGCAGGATATGATAAAGGGAACAAGCATATGAGGATAATAAAGCAGTAATTAAAAAAGTAGCCACAATTCAAATAAATGCTGAAAAACAATTAAACAATCACTAACTTCGTTTTCCCCACAGATATCCATCAATTCAATATTTATGAAATCATTATCAATTGAGCATACGCATAACGGGATAAAGATATCCGGCCTGAGCCATCAAAATAACCATATATATGCACTGCCGAAGGGTCGATCGGTTCCAACAATAGATGCATCTATCAACATACCCTGGCGTACGGCCCGCTCCCATGAGAGTGAGGGAAATAACACTTCGCTCGCGGAATATAAATTTGCGAAGCGGTCACTTGCACACACAGCATTTTTCCTTAATTTATTTTCCTTTAAATGAACAAATTCCCTTAATTTACCAATTCCATGATTTTCAGGAAAACAAGCTGCGTATAATATGAAATCATGAAGGCATATAATTCAAATTGAGAAAAATTACAAGGCATGGTGTGAGCCTAACCACCCGGACATAACATTAATATTCACTACGTACAGACTCTCGTCACTTCGTACGTACGTAGTCCCCACAAACATTAACACATAGTTATTTAATTTACCTATGGGGACAATTCCCTCTTACAAGGTTAGAAAAGAGACTCATCTCGTGTCGAACCTACTCTTCGGGTCAAGAATGCGCCCGAAACTCCAAACTCGTCTCCCAAGGACTCGAAACTAGTCAAATGTTACATAAATACGTCAATTTATACTCAAAATTATGGAATTATCCTATTTACTTAGTTATTTCATCTTACTTTGAAGAATCCCACAATACGCCCCTGGGCCCACATGCTCGGATTCCGAATTATTTTGAAGGAATCACTTATCCATAACCTAAGGATCATTAATATATGATTTTTGTATGATTTCATAGCTAATTCGTGGGGAAATTCTCTAAAATTCATAAAGCCCTAGGTTTTTACTCTAACCCTTGATTTACACTAATTAGGGTATTAATCTACCTAGGAATTGATGTATTAAACCAACATTAGGGTGTAAATTACTTACCTCTTAGTAGCTAGGTTGTTGGTCCCTTTTGCATGCTCAAAATCGCCCAAAGAATAAGGTGTAGTGTTCAAAAATGGAGGTTTCCCGTATTTTAAAAGACCTCTATTCCTACATGGATTCTGCACCTGCGGCTCAAGGACCGCACATGCGGTCTCGCACCTGCAAGAAGGATCTCGCACTTGCGGAATTGGACAAGGGGACCAGGGCTCGCACCTGCGGAGAGGAGTCCGCTCCTGCGGATCTTGATCCGCACCTGTGAGAATAGGGCAGCCCACCTGAAGCCGCACCTGCGATGCTTGGACCGCAGGAGCGGTCCCGCACCTGCGATTGGGCAACCGCACCTGCGCTCACACCATAGCTGCTAGTTTTTTGCCTCGTTTGGTGCCCGAGCGGCACCTGGGCCCACCCGAGCCCCCATCCAAATATACCAACAAGTCCCAAATCATAATACGGACTCGCTCGAGCCTTCGAAATACCCAAAACAACACCAAAACTCAAAATCACACCTCAAAACCCCTAGAATCAAACAAAAGAACTTTAAGTTCTGAATTCGCTAACAATGCGCCAAACTAACCTATACTACTCGGAATGACACCAAATTTTGCAAGCAAGTCATAAACAACATAAAGGAACTATTCCCGGTCTCGAAATTCCGTTCGGACCTCGATAAAACAAAAACATGTCCCAAACCACAATATGAACTTAAGGAAATTCTTATTTCGCTATTGGGCGCTGAAACGCTCCCGGTTCAACCAAAACCCATTCCGAACATACGCCCAAGTCCGAAATTATCATACGAAGCTACCGGAACTGTCGAAACTCGATTCCGAGGTCGTTTACTCAAAATGTTGACCGAAGTCAAACTTGGCCTAAAAGGCCAACCTTAAGGAACCACCCGTCCCCACAAGTAATAAATCATTAAAAGTAACTACGGGAAGTCTCATTTAGGGGAACGGGGTCCTAAAATGCAAAACGACTGGTCGAGTCATTACAGACACTGACTTTCTAAAAATACTTAAGACTGTATGGTAATGATAGTTCCTCGAACAAACTAGGGATCACCAAATAGCTGGTACGAGAATCCTAGCGCCCTGAATCGTCAACCTGTAAATTATTACCTGAATCGTGAGATGCAGGCCTCGGGCAAAAGGGGAGTCAGTACATTTGAATTGCACTGGTATGTAAAGCAACTGAAAGAACGAATTATAAATGCAGAAACTGAAACTAAGCTGATAACTGAAATGATAACTAATAAATGAAATGATAACTAATAACTGATAACTTAACTGATAACTGATAACTGAACTGATAGTTGATAGCTGATAACAGAACTGATAACTGATAACGGATAAATGATAAATGAACTGAAAAAAGGAAGTAAGGATATGAATACTCCCTCTTCTGAATGATGAACAACATGTTTATTTGAATAAGCTACGGCCTCGGGCCCAATATATATGTGCACAAGCTACAGCCTCAAACCCAAGTATACGTATACATAACTACGACCTTAGGCCAAAAAATGCATAACCATAAACTACGATCTCAGGTCCAAACATGCATAAAGCATAAACTACGGCCTCAGGCCCAAGTATGCATAAAGCATATAAACTACGACCTCAGGCCCAAATACAGGTGTTCAACATTCGGGAATTTAAAATCAGGAACTGAAAATCATACTGCAATACATGATACTGAAATGCTGAATCACACTGAGTTACATAGTACTGCAATATTGAATAAGACTAGACTTAGACATGTATTATTGAACTGATTATGAACACTGAAACTTCAACTGTTTATGACATGCTGAGTAAGTTGTACTGAGACTCAGGGATATCAAACCCAAGTCTATATTGAATACGAACTAAGCTCACAACGTTAAAAATGAAAGTCATGAACGAGTTATGAAGCTAAAGAATAGAAGTTCTGCAACTATCCAAGGAACTAGCCTTAACTATATTTCTGAGGCAATTAGTAACGTCGTAAAAGAAACGTATTGTACGGAGAATCAATAACATTCCCAAACATAGAGAGTTAGTCTCACATACCTTAAATTCCTGCTCTTGAGCGTAATACTACATTTTCCAACCCTTACAACTTTAATCTATATCAATACAAGTCAAAAGGATTTCATATTAGCAATAATACTCATGTTTTGGTCCCTTTGGCATTTTATCAAACACTTGGTGGCATAAAGCTTCATATCCCTTATTAATGGTGTTTCTACATCCAATAACCCATCCCCTTGCTCCTAGATAGATTCTAATGTCTCAAATGGCTATAATCAATACCATTCTTTATCACCCATAAGGTAAACAACACTCTTAACCAATAATCAATAATCAACAACCCAAACCTATAGTAGTTCATCTTTTCTATCAAACCCATCAACACATAACTCATGCACTAGAGTCTATAATCATTATCCATTGTTGGAATCAATTAGAGGGTGAAGACATTACCTTTTGAAGTTCGATCCCCTTGAATTCGAGTTCTAGGGTTCCTTCTCTCAACAATGATGTCCCAATCGAGTATCTAATGATATAGAGGGTTTACCCATGTTAATAAAATGTTGGGGAATTGAAATAAACTTAGAATCACCTTTAGAACTTACCTTGGATGATGGAGGGATCTTTAAGGAGTTAGGTTTTTGAAAGATTTCCTTTCTAGAGCAAGTTTTTATGTTTTGGGGCTGTGGGGGGACGCAATAGGGATAATAATGACATCCCAAGTTGGCCACCACAACCCAGAAGGCCTGACCGTGGTCCCGACCACGGCAAACCTCTGGAGTACTGCCTCACCACCGCGGTCACAGTGGAACGCGGCTGTTAAGCAGTGTTCTGTAAAATGGGCATAATGTTTTGCACAGAGCTCCGTTTGGGCTTCACAGTATATCGTTGGAAAGATATTGAAAATTCCTACAACTGTCGTGCTTTGAACTTTCCTAAATTACTTACACAATTTCACTAAAACTTTCTGGAAGATAGACCTTCCGCAAACTTAGTCGATTTTGTCGAATTTTATACATCTCACTTTCCATCTTGATTTTGAAACACTTATTTTCACCCACACTCATCCCGATAGGACTTAATATGTCTAAAATATAACCTTACTACTCATTTAACACATTCATATCTAAGCCAAATTTACGGGGTGTTACATTATCTCCCCCTTGAGATCATTCGTCCTCGAATGATTGTCCTGACTGTAACTTCTGCTAACTCCGGACCTTAAACGGGTCTGGGAGAAAAATAAACTTTCATTAACACTTGCATACTTAACCGAATGAATACATGATTACCGAACTGTTGATATACTGAATTAATGATTGCTGCATTGACTGAATATTGGTTTGCCATGGATACATGAATACAAAACTAACATGGATATTTGAATATTGAACTGGCACGGATATTTGAGAATTGAACTAACATCAATATCGGAGTACTAAGTTGGAATGAATATCTAAGTATTGGACTGACATGGGTAGTTGAGTATTGAACTGACTTGAATATCTGAGTATTGAATTGACATGAGTATCTGAGTACAGAACTGGCATGAGTACCTGGGTGCTGAACTGACATGAGTATTTGAGTACTGGAAACTTGAATGTTATAACATGACACGTGACATACTGGTTGTACCACCACTAATTCTGGTGGCAACTCCAACTCATAAGCTAATTGACCGATCCTTCGCAAGATTCTATATGACCCAATATAGCAGGGACTAAGCTTCCCCTTCTTCCAAAATCTCATAACACCTCTCATAGGCGAAACTTTCAGGAACACCCATTCATGAACTTGAAACTCTAGGTCTCTATGTTGCACGTCTGAATAGGAATTTTGGTGGCTCTGAGCCGTCTTTTAACGCTCTTGAATCAACTTAACTTTCTCAATAGTCCGATAGACCAAATTTGGTCCCAACAACTCCTCTTCACCAACTTTGAACCAACCAATTGGCGATCTACACCTTCGCCCATACAAAGTCTCGCAAAGTACCATCTTGGTACAAGAATGGTAGGTGTTATTATTAGCAAGGTCAATTAGAGGTATGTGATCATCCCAATTACTTTTAACATCAAGGACATATCCTCAACTGTCTAAATAATGTGCTCTACTTTCCCATCTTTTTGAAGATGGAAAACTTGTGCCTAATCATTCCTGAAAGAACTTCTAACATGATCTTCCCTCTTTAAGTCCATCTATGTCTGGAACACACAATTTGTCTGGGTACCTCAAAGTACTATCATCTCCCCTTTTTTCAAAAGCTATCATTTTATGGTTGTGAATCCTCTCTTTTTACTGCAACAAGTAGGGGTCATCAAATTATTTCTCCTTCTCTTCGGCTACTAAGGGGGAACAAGTCATGTTCTAGACAACAACTCTATCATCTTCGGAGTCCGAAGTCGAACTCCTATTGGTTGGTGAACTTCTTTCACCAGAGTTCTCTTATCTACCTCAATGATGAGTTATACTTCCTACACTTGATTATCTTCTTAAGCACTTCCTGAAAACACTTATAGAATTGTTGTGAGCTAAGTCTATACTCCGAAGATTGGAGTCTCATGCGATGGCACTACCCTCGTGATACATAACTGGGCATGATTTTATAGTTCTCCCTCCCTCTCTCTCTCTCTCTCTCTCTCTCTCTCTCTCTCTCTCTCTCTCTCTCTCTCTCTCTCTCTCTCTCTCTCTCTTTCTTTTATTATATCCCATGCTGACTATGCGGGTTTCAAATCTCCAACTGGACTTACTGCCGATTTTCATATCTCCCCCTTAGACCAAAGGTCTTATACCTGCGGATCCTTCTCTTTTTGTTGGGATTCAAACAACTTTTCTTATCTTTAGAAATTCTTTGCACTTTATGTCAATGAAGACTCACCTTCCGATTTACTTTTGAGCAATCCTTCTTACTAGGAAAAAACAAAATTTCACTTGACGGAAAGCTAATGTATTCATAACTATCATACACAATCTTAATAGTTTAACTCTACTCACACTGTCAATTTTCGAGAAACCACATTTCGATAATTCCTAAAGGCTATTCCTCTATAGTTAGCTCTGTTATTGCTAGCTGATCGTTTTCCCACTATCACTGTACTTCGATTTAAATTAAACTCTTTGGGTTCTAACACACGTTCGGTATTTCAAATTATCATCCACTCACTAGAGTTAACCTGGCTAAGTAAATCAAATTGTACCTCTACTAGCTGTGCTGAAAGTGCTAATTCACTGTATTTACTCAAAACTTACTTACTATCCTTTTTCTAAGTGCCTGCTAGCATCTTAATTTCTTCTCTTGCTTTGAATAACTAAAGTGAAGCATAAGGTTACTCCTAACTTCTCTCATCATCTGACCGTATTCTTTTTCCACACTTTATCATTCTTGTTGAACTATGTCCATGGATCACATTTAGGGAAATTTCATATGTCTTAAACGAAATTGGAATATCAAACCCCAAACTTTCTATACACTTAAAAATCATTTTTGACTATAAACATGTGGAGTAAACACTTAGTCACATAATCTAAGGAGGAACTGTCTTATCTTTTATCTCACAGTAACATCGGCTTCTTACAGTAGGTCACTAATGTGGTACTTTGTAATTCTGATTTGAATAAATCTAAACAACTAAAAATCATTCCTTGAAATTCAATATCGGTTGCTCTTGGTTCTCATTTCGTACATCATGTCTTCTTAGTCACATACCTGAGTGGTGAGACATCTTTGATAATAACAAATGTTTCTGACTCCTAGGTATGTTACCCATAGGCTCTTTTCTGTCCAAAACTATAGTGACCAATGTTAGCGTCTGACATCTGAACTATCACCATCCCACATGTGACTCCATTTCCAAGTATACCATCATCTGATAAATCACCTACTGTACCATCCGATGATTCTGGCCTTAATCTAGACCTCAAATATGCGAAGATTTCGCTATAACCACTGTTACTTACATTTTCTTTTAGCACCCATAGGCATCACTGTATACTTACCAGTCACTAGAATTTTGATACACTGAAAATTGGAGATCTGGTAATTGAATAACTGATAATTGGCATCCTGAATAACCATAAACTTACTAACTGAAAGATTGTATAAGTGGTAATTGAGGTAAATTGATTACCATAGAACATGATAACTACTTTTGTACTTTCTGATAAGGTTATTCTCTAATATGTAATACTACCCATTGCATCCCACTTTCAACATCCTCTCAAGTCTTATTTGTTACTAACATTTACTCCATAATCATACCCCAATGGGGAAATCATCCTATCTAGAACCTTGGATTTTTCTTACCCGTCGCTTGGGTATTAGATACGTCTGGAATTCGATAGGAAGAGAAGGTAACCTATTTCTCTAAGCTTCATGGAACGATCTAGAGTAGAATGAAATGAGACTATCCTGGATGTCTTGGTAGTTAACCATTTATATGAGTGACCAGCATACACATATAAAGGAAACTCCACTGGACACGACTTCATAGACTCCCTAGGACTCTTGAACCTAGTGCTCTGATACCAAGCTTTGTCATGCCCCGAACATGGGCTTGGATGTTACACGGCACTCGGTGCCTGACTACATGTGAACGAGCGAACCAACTGGCTGGGTGAATCAACATGTGATACCATAACATACTGAATGCGGAAGATAAACTAACACCTGCTGATATACTGAAAGTCTGGATGATATAAATCAAAGTGCGGAAGTACTAATATAATTCTGAAACATATTTATAGCCAACATGGCTTAATATGAAAAGCCTGCAACTCTGTCTAACTGTTACTCTAGTCTATGAAGCCTCTAATGAAGTACTAAAAGACACTGACTGTCTAAAAATACTGAAGAATGTACGGTAATGATAGTTCCCCAAACAAACTGGGGATCACTAAATAGCTGGTACGAGAATCCTACCTCCCTGAATCGTCAACCTGTAAATCATTACCTGCATCGTGAGATGCAGGCCCCGGGCAAAAGGGACGTCAGTACATTTGAATTGCACTTGTATGTAAAGCAATTGAAAGAACGAATTATAAATGTTGAAACTGAAACAAAGTTGATAACAAAAATGATAACTGATAAATGAAATGATAACTAATAA
Organism: Nicotiana undulata; assembly: GCA_005239495.1. NCBI lineage: Eukaryota > Viridiplantae > Streptophyta > Magnoliopsida > Solanales > Solanaceae > Nicotiana > Nicotiana undulata. Next base: position 83,409 of record ML297757.1, read on the forward strand.
CTGATAACTGAACTGATAGCTGATAGCTGATAACTGAGCTGATAACTGATAAATGAACTGAACAAAGGAAGTAAGGATATGAATACTCCCTCTTTTGAATGATGAACAACATGTTTATCTGAATAAGCTACGGCCTCGGGCCCAGTATATATGTGCACAAGCTACGGCCTTAGGCCCAAACATGCATAAAACATAAACTACGGCCTCATGCCCATGTATGCATAACGCATATAAACTACGGCCGCAGGCCCAAATACAAGTGTTCAACATTCAGGAATTTAAAATCAGGAACTGAGAATCATACTGCAATACATGATACCGAAATGCTAAATCACACTGAGTTATATACTACTAGAATTGAATAAGACTAGACTGAGACATGTATTATTGAACTGATTATGAACACTGAAACTTTAACTGTTTATGAAATGCTGAGTAAGTTGTACTGAGACTTAGAGATATCAAACCCAAGTCTATATTTAATACGAACTGAGCTCACACCGTTCAGAATGAAAGTCATGAAAGAGTTATGAAGCTAGAGAATAGAAGTTCTGCAACTATTCAAGGAACTAGGCTTAACTATATTTCTGAGGCAACTAGTAACGTCGTAAAAGAAACGCATTGTAGGGAGAATCAACAACATTCCCAAACATAGAGAGTTAGCCTCACATACCTAAACTTCCTGCTCTTGAGCGTAATACTACGTTTGCCAACCCTTTCAACTTTAATCTATATTAATACAAGTCAAAGGGATTTCATATTAGCAATAATACTCATGTTTTGATCCCTTAGGTATTTTATCAAACACTTGATCGCATAAAGCTTCATAGCGCTTATTAATGGTGTTTCTACACCCAATAACCCATCCTCTTGCTCCTAGATAAATTCTAATGTCTCAAATGGCTATAATTAATACCATTCTTTATCACCCACAAGGTAAATAACACTCTTAACAAATAATCAATAATCAACCACCCAAACCTATAACCGTTCATATTTTCTATCAAACTCATCAACACATAACTCATGAACTAGAGTCTATAATCATTATCCAATGTTGGAATCAATTAGAGGGTGAAGACATTACCTTTTGAAGTTCGATCCCCTTGAATTCGAGTTCTAGAGTTCTTTCTCTCAACAATGATGTCACAATCGAATATCTAATGATATGGAGGGTTTACCCAAGTTAATAAGATGTTGGAAAATTTAAATAAACTTATAATCACCATTAGAACTTACCTTGGATGATGGAGGGACCTTTAAGGAGTTAGGTTTTAGAGAGCTTTCCTTTCTAGAGCAAGTTTTTATGTTTTGGGGCTGTGAGGGGACGAAATAGGGCTAAAAAATGACTTCCAGTCGTCCAGCGCATCCCAGAAGGCCTGACCATGGTCCCGACCTCGGCAAACTATTGGAGCACTGCCTCACCACCGCGGTCGCGGTGGAACGTGGCCGAACGCGACGGTTATGTGGTGTTCTATAAAATGGGCATAACGTTTTGCACAGAGCTCCGGTTGGGCTCCAAAATATATCTTTGGAAAGCTATTTCAAAGTCCTACAACTTTCATGCTTTGAGTTGTCCCAAATTCGTTACGCATTTTCACTAACATCTGCTGGAAGACAGACCTTCTGCAAACTTAGTCGATTTTGTCGAATTTTATGCGCCTCACTTTCCATCTTGATTGAAACAACTATTTTCACCCATACTCATCCCGATAGGACTTCATATGTCTAAAATACAACCTTACTACTCATTTAACACATTCATATTTAAGCCAAATTTACATGGTATTACAGTAAACCCGGCGGGTGGATTTTGTATCCGACACATGAAATAAGTTGAGCGAAAGTCTAAAGGAAGTAATCAATAAATTAAATTTTCAGTAATTTAATTTGATTGGTTAGTATATGGATCATAACATGGGGATTAAATAAGGTTTTATCGAAGAATTTTGAAATTGTACTAAGGAGTGCAATTACGAATTTTTAGTGGAATAATTCGTAACTTATTATGGTAGAAATTAATCTCAAATTTTGAAATTAATTCCATAATAGGAAGCCTTGTTAATTAAATTATGTGGTCCCTACTGTGCCTAATATAGGAAATAAAAGGGAAGCTTTCCTTAGTGAAAGAAGAAAACCTAACAGGTTTTTGAAAAGGGTTTTAATTTAAAAAAACGTGGCTATATATATTAGATATAGGTTGGCCATTGTTTTGCACTGGTTATTACACGTTTTCTTCCTTGAAATTTCGCCCACTAGAAATTCCCTCTTTCCGGATATTAATTGGGTAACACGGTAGAAAACTGTGAGGTTCTGTTGAGGTCGCGCTCTTACAACTCTGGAACTGGAGACCGAGATTAATTTGTTTTGTTCACGCTTCAAGAGGTAACTCGAATAATCTCTGCATGACTAATTGTTTAATTCACACGTAAATGCGATATTGTAATTGCTTCTACTTTATATATAATCTAACAATTGGTATCAGAGCCTACTCACTTCTAATTAAATAATTATGACGAACAACGAAAAGTAGTATCATATTAATATGCAAGTTTTGAATTACATGCAAAGATTATTATTTTTTTGTAAAACTGCATTATTTTTAGCATAAATATTTAATCTGGGAATTGTGATTATTCTGAAAATCATGTAATATCTGCTTACTGTTGATGATATTTTATTAGAATAATCTGAAAATTTTGTTAATCCATGAAAAACGCAAGAGTCACTATTTGGCCGAGTTGGCCAGAAAATCGGAGGTCAACATGTTGATGGACTCCGATTGACCTGAAACTTGGCAGGTCCATGCGAAACGGCCCAGTGAGCAAAACTCATTAACTTTGCTCATGATGTAAGATGTTTTTTGTGCTTTCAGGGTCTTTTAGATGGCGTTTTGGACGTATTTTTAAATTTTCTAGAAATTTTTCAAAAACCTTTTGAGTTGTTTTTAATTCAGTGGTGGTAGGGCTCGTTTCATATGGACTCCAGGGTTAAAATTTTGGTGATATAATGTTTTTACACGTTAATGTAGGCCTTTTTCATATCAGATAAACTCATTATAGATAATCACTAGGTTATACTAGTTGTTGATTACTTGTATTTATCCTCCAAATTAGTATGCATGTTGGTTTAATGGGACTAGTATATTGAATGTTGATATTCACTTGACTTCAATTAACAGTTTACTCTCCATCTGAGTATGGCCAGTTTAAATTCATGGAGTGAATAATCTGTCATTACATATGTATATTGCAAGAATAGCTCTTTTCCCATCGAAATTTGTTGTTCAAGGTGCGTGGATTATATGTATGTATTGTGTTTTGAATTTTAATGTTCAATAATACATGACTGATTTTGATCTATTTATTAAATTTTCTCTCAAATTAACAATAACTGCTTCCAATACCCTTACCACTATTCTTACTCAAAACAAACTTGAGGTTCCAATTATGTTGATAGGAAACGAAACTTGGATATTGTCCTAATTACTGAAGAGTATAAATTTGTGCTTGATGAGGTGTTATGATGCTACGGATGATGAACAAAAAGCTTACCAAAAATAGGTTAAGGCTGATGAGATGACACGGTGTTACATTCTGGCATCTATGTCAAATGTTCTGCAACATCAGCATCAGTCTACAGAGTTTGCTTATGACATTCTAGAAAATCTTAAAGAAATATTTGGAGATCAGAATCGTGCGGCTAAGAAGACTACCATTAAAAGCTCTTCTGAATACCAAAATAGTTGAAGGTTCATCTGTTAGGGACCATGTTTTGAAGATGATGAGTCTTCTAAATGAACTGGAGGTCCTTGGAGCTAACATTGATAAGGATATGCATGTTGAAATTATCATGCAGACTCTGCTTGGCTGTTTTCAGCAGTTTCGCCTGAAATATAACATGAACAAAATTGATTTGTCACTTTCGAAAATGTTGAATGAGCTGCGGTCGACAGAGACTATTATCAAGTAACAAGCCCCTCATGTGGCATTGAATTTTGAGGTAGGTTCTTCTTCTAAGCCAAGAGGCGCGCAGGAGAATAAAAAGTCTCAAAAACCTTCTGTTGGTGGCGCAATTGCTGGTGTGAAAAGGGCTAAGGGAAAGTGTTATCACTGCAAGAAGTCCGGGCATCATAAGAAACAATGTCCGGCTTATCTAGTCAAGTTGAATAATAAACCAGGTTATTTACATCTACTTGTCGTTGAAACTCTTTTAGCGGTTGTTTCTACCATGTCATGGTGTAGAGATTCGGGAGCCACTAATCATGTCTGCACTTATTTGCAGGGGTTTCAGGTAACGCGGCGGCTAAGTAGAAGAGAAATAAATGTTTATCAAGAAGATGGTTTGAGAACCCCAGCTTTAGCAATAGGAAATATTAGTATTTTATTTGGTAGTGATAGAGTATTAGCTTTAAAGGACACATTATATGTACCTTCCATTAGAAGGAATTTAATTTCGGTTTCTAGCGATATGAGAGATGGTTATGAAGCTAATTATCATAACATTGATGAATGTGTTATTAGTCATAATAAATGTTATCTCTCTTTGGCTACATTGATTAATGGTCTTTTTATTGTTGATCTACCAAATAAGAGAAAACGTTCTTCTGAATTGAGTGAAACATAGTTATGGCACTTGTGTTTGGGTCATATAAATCTAAACAAAATTTTAAGGTTGGTCAAGGATGAACCTTTAAGTTCATTAAAAATAGAGACACTACCAACTTGTGAATCTTGTTTAGACGGGAAAATGACAAAACGAAATTTCCACTCAAAAGGAATCGAGCAAGTGATAATTTAGAATTAATTCATTCTGATTAGTGTGGTCCAATGAATGTCCAAGAAAGAGGTGGTTTTGAGTACTTTGTGACTTTCAAAGATTATTACTCAAAGTATGGATATGTTTACTTGTTGCATCGAAAGTCTGAATGTTTTGAAAAGTTCAAAGAATTTAAGACAGAGACGGAAAAGTGACATAATAAATATATCAAGACACTATGGTCTGATCGTGGTGGGGAGTACCTCTCTGCGAAATTAATTAGTTATTTATCAGAATGTGGAATTACCTCCCAATTATCTGTACCCGGAACTCCACAACCAAATGGTGTAGCTGAAAGAAGAAATATCACTCTTATGGAAATGGTTATATCAATGATGAGTTATTCCAGTCTATCTTCGTCCTTTTGGGGATATTCCTTAGAAACAATGAATTACGTTCTGGATTTAGTTCCTTCAAAGTCAATACCTTTGACCCTTACAGAAGTGTGGACTGGGCGCAAGCCTAGTCTGTGATATATTCGAATTTGGGGTTGTCCGGCACATGTGCTAAAAGGGAAAATGGATAAATTGGAGGCGAGAACGGATGTATGTGTGTTTGTGGGTTATCCAAAAGGGACGAAAGGTGGTTTATTCTACTGTCCTAAAGAAAAAAAGGTAATTGTTAGCACAAATGCTATGTTTCTTGAAGAGGACTATATGATGAACCACGTTCCTAGAAGTAAACTTGTTTTACAAAAACTTGGAAAATGAATGGAAACACAGTCATCTGAAAAACAAAACGACCAGATGCAAACCCCGAAAGTCGATTTTGACATACCATTGCATTTTAGCAGTAGGAGAAATTTCAATAGACTTGATATCCCGCAAGAACAAGTGCCCAAAGTCATACTACCACAAAGTAGTGGGAGTTATGTTGAGCAGAGTGCATAACAGGAAGAAGTTGTTGATATCCCTACGGATAACATGGAGACTCAGGTTCCTGATAATGATGTGGTTCAACCACAAGATCATAATCGTGTAGTTGCAACTGATGTAGTGCGTAGTGGTAGTGGGAGAGAAATAAGACAGCCAGTTTGTTATACACTCTTGGGAGAATCATATGATAGGATCCCTGAGAAGCCAACTTCTGAACTTGTCAATTACGACCAAGCACTACATATAAAGATGTTGATAAGTGGGTTGCTACTATGAAATCAGAGATGGGGTCTATGTACTCTAATCAAGTTTGGGATTTTGTAGAACCACCTAATAGGGTTAAACCCATTGGATGCAAGTGGATCTATAAGAAAAATAGAGGTGTAGACGGAAAAGTACAAACTTTTAAAGCAAGGCTTGTAGCGAAAAGGTTATTCAGAAAGAAGGGATCGATTATGAGGAAACCTTCTCGCCAGTATCCACGCGTAAGTCTATTAGGATTTTCTTATCCATTGCTTCTCATTATGATTATGAGATTTGGCAAATGGATGTCAAGACAACTTTCCTTAATGGAAGTCTTGATGAGTGCATCTATATGATGCAACCAGACGATTTCGTGGAAAGTGGAAAGGAACACATGTTGTGTAAGCTTAAAAGGTCCATTTATGGACTGAAATATGCATCTAGGGCATGGAACACTTGTTTTGACAAGGCGATTAAAAAATTTGGTTTTGATCAGTGTCTTAACGAGTCTTGTGTATAGAAAAAGTGGGATGGGGACAAAGTGGCAATTTTAATCTTATATGTAGATGACATATTGCTTATAGGAAATAATATGGGCATGTTGGGTTCAGTTAAACAGTCGTTGTCCACACACTTCGATATGAAAGATTTGGGATAAGCAGCTCATATCCTTGGGATCAAGCTCTTGCGAGATCGCCAGAAAAGGATATTAGGCTTATCCCAAGATCTTTATATTGATACTCTCCAAGTTTACCATGCATGATTCCAAGAAAGGATTTCTCCCTTTCAGGCATGGAATTTCTCTTTCTAAAGATTAGTCTCTTAAAACTAATGAAGAGATAGAAAAGATGAAGGCGGTACCCTATGCATATGCTGTGGAGAGTCTAATGTATGTTATGTTATCAACTAGACCTGATATCTGCTTTGCCGTTAGCTTTGTTAACAGATTTCAGTCTAATCCCGAGAGAGAGCATTGGACAGCGATGAAGCATATAAGCCAAGTACCTGAAAAGGACTAGGGATTAAATGCTAGTCTACCATTCAGATGACCTTGTACCTATTAGGTACACTAATTCGGATTTCCAATCAGAAGAGATTTTAGAAAGTCTACCTCAAGAAATGTGTTTACTCTGGGTGGTGGAGCCATAAGTTGGAGGAGCATCAAGAAAACTTGTGTTGGTGATTCCACCATAGAAGCCGAATATGTGGCAGCCTCTGAGGCAGCCAAAGAGGCAGTTTGGCTCGAAAACTTCCTAAGAGAGTTCCTCGATTCAAGCACCAATAACACTTTATTGTGATAATAGTGGTGCGGTTGCAAATTCGAAGGAGCCACGAAACCATAAAAGAGCAAAGCACATTAAGCGTAAATATCATTTAATTTGTGAGAAAGCGCAAAGAAGGGATGTAGTGGTCACCAAGATTGCATCGGAGAACAACTTGTCAGACTCGTTTACTAAGAGCTTACCACAGAAGACTTTTGATAGGCATGTAGACGGAATGAGTGTCAGAATTGTAGATGCATGGTTATGAGTCTAAGTGGGAGATTGTTAGGATATACTATAAACCCTGCATATTGTTATAGTATTCTTTATGAAACAATTGCTTATTAATTTATTCAATTCAATAAAGTTTTATTTTAAATAGATCATGTATTTGTCTGTGCCTCCATTGCTTATATAGTAGATGATTTAGTGTAAAGTGTTTAGCTTATACGCGGAAGATTAAATCTTGGATTATTATAAGTCATAACGTTTATGTTCACAATCTAATGATGGAATTGGGCAGACCATCAGAATGGTTGTAACACAAGATTAAATATAATTTATCTTGATTATGGGAACGGTTTAATTCTGACTTTTTGTGCTAGTACATTTTGTATGTATTAAACGGATCAAGTAGAGATAAGTATTTTATACTGGCTTAATAAAATAATTTCTCTAGTCCATTCAATTTACTTATACTCTTAAGCTTGATATATTATTATTAGTTATGTGTGTCATTTATTGTTTTGATTTATTAAAATGCGAGATTATTTCGGGGGTCAATAAGCCTAGTAAATTAGACAATAATGATATACATTGGCAAAGTAATAATTAGTTGATATAATCCATGACTCGGTTTTTGAGATTGATGATACTCATTTATGAAAGCTTATAAGTTTTCATGAGTAAACTCGGCCGGTGGATTTTGTATCTGACACATGAAATAAGGTAAGCGAAAGTCTAAGGAAAGTAATAAATTAAATTGTCAGTAATTTAATTTGATTGGTTAGTATCTGAATCTAAACATGGGGAGTTAAATAAGGGTTTATGGAAGAATTTTGAAATTGCACTAAGGAGTGCAACTACGAATTTTTAGTGGAATAATTTGTAACTTATTATGGTAGAAATTAATTTCAAATTTCGAAATTAATTCCATAATATGAGGCCTTGTTAATTAAATTATATGGTCCCTGCTGTGCATAAATAATAGGAAATAAAAGGAACCCTTTCCTTAGTGGAAGAAGAAAACCTAACAGATTTTGGAAAAAAGTTTTTACATTAAAACACGTGATTATATATATATTAGATATTGGCTGGCCCTTTTTTTTTTGCACTGGTTATTACACGTTTTCTTCCTTGGAATTTCGCCCACCCGAAATTCTCTCTTTCCGAATATTAGTTGGGTAACACGGTAGAAGACTGTGGAGGTTTTGCTGATGTCGCGGTCTTACAACTTTAGAACTGGAGATCGAGATTAATTTGTTTTGTTCACGCTTCAAAAGGTAACTCCAATAATCTTCGTATATACTAATTGTTTAATTCACACATAAATATGATACTGTATACTTTCGTTGTGATACATAATCCAACAGATATTGGTGGGGGGAAATTCCGCCATGTCCCAATTTCAAGTAAGAAATATAAATATATACAACAACATATGGTAACCTGAACATTAAAGTAATAACTAAATATAAGCGATTAATTTCCATACAATCAAATACCCATAACATATATATGTCTTATTAATTTAGGTACCCTAGAGATTTTTAATTCCGGAATCATCTTATGACAGTGTTGGTGATAAAGAATGATGCTGAGCATCTGGTCCTCCTGGAGCCACTCTCATTGTTCCTGCATTTGACATTGCCCTTCTTCTGTAATACTCCAATGTTGATTCATCATATCCAAATTCGCGTAAACTTAGACGAGGCCTTGCACAAAATCCCAAATGCATAGACGACAAAATCAACATACATAATAACAGTACAAGTTTTATTTTGATGCAAAATCTAGACATAATAAAGGACTATGTGTATGAATATGTGCAACAGAATCTGAGAATAAAATCAAGAAAAAAGGAAGGGGAGTAACATATGTATATGAGTACTCACTCCCTTTTATACACTAGCTTATAACCAAACCAAAAAGATTTGGATAAGGAGTTAGGGTCAATAAGTGAGACAAAATAAGTGGGAAAGAAGATGATGGGACAACGTTGTTTAATTTTGCTGGTCCGAATTCTAAACACTGCCAATGCCCATATAGGATATCCTTAGACTAGTATTTGTCTTTGTTTCTAATTAAGTTACGAAATGTTTTGCATTCTTAGATGAGAGTCTATAATTCATTGTCAAATCTTAAATAAAACAAGGATTAGTGTTTAAGTGGGTTGGTGCTTACTGTTGTCTTAATCACTATTACTCAATCCTTGAACAAATGTCAGTAGGGGCAAAGGTTTTAGTTAATCATCTAGTCATCTTTTGTTCTTTTCTTTTCCTCACTAATAAGAAGATAAAAAAAGATAGACCGACAAAACACATATCTAGACAGACAACCCTTTTATTCCCATTATGTCTATTTCTTCAATTGTCTAATTCATTTGACTTTTTATTCGTTTTGTCTAATTATTAGTAGTAGTACTATATATTAATTACTCTTATATGGTTGCGTGTCGTGCCCTTAGTTAACGACGTTTTGGGCATAGTTTATAGTTTATTCTTTGGGGGTGGCACGAAGTAGCAAAATTAGAGATACATGAATATGATAAAGAAATGCTTTTTACGAAGTCAAATAGTAATCGATTACGAATTACGTGGTAAAGAGAACTTTCTTATGTATAAAGGAGAAAGATAAGCAAGAGGACACTATGAAGTTGATATTATTTTTTTCTTTCTGCATTATCTTCATCAGCCTCAATTGAAATGTCGGCTAATTCGTGTTCTAATTCTGGAAAGTCTACGTAATGCAGAAATGGCATTGGTTTATCACACTATGACATTATAGCACTGAAATAATGACAAACCATTCAAGTGAAGAGAAGTCGTTGGCATCTTGCATTTGATAACCTAGGACGTCTTCTCCAAATAGACTCTCCTGCATTATCCTGATCCATGACCAAAGTTCAATATATATTGTCTTCGATAATGGTGGTGTTTAGTAATAGTTTGTATGCATTTCCATTATTCAATCATATACCTGCAATCTCCAATGGTATATAAGTACCGAGTAACTGAAATCATTAAGGCTATTTAGGCAAATAAAAGGAAATCACCTAATATTTTTTTTATGTGCAAGGTTCATATGACGAAAAGTTTAAAGATTCTAAAGATAATGGATGAAGTTTTTCTGTTGGGAAAAATACAAAGTTTGCCGATCGGCCAAAACTAATTGCAATTGCTTGCCGAAATGTATATAAAATATGTATATTATATTTATATAATACACACAATATATATATTTTATCCGCTACTAATATTTTTCGAAGCGGCTTAAAATATATATTTTTCTTTTCTGTTTCCGTTCTTCTCTTTACGGGTTAGGTAGTTTGATTCTTGTTCTTGAATAGTGATAAGTGTCTTCCAGAAATTTAATTTCTGTGACTCCGAAAATAAATTTATATATCTTGTATTTGGTAGCATGGTAGTAAAGCTGCGAAGACTTTTAATTAATAACATGAATTTCCTACCTATAGTAGGTCTTATTTGAGATTGAGAAAAAATTGACGTTATGCATCAATGATATTTTGTATAGCCATAGTTTCGTTGGTAACTGTTAAGATTAATTATCTATTTTACTTATTTAGTTTGTTAGTCTAAGTGGTTAGCTATTTAGTAGAGTAGTTAGCAGTTAGTTAATAGAGTAGTTGACAGCTGTTAATTAATTGGCTGTTTTCATCTCATCCGTGTGTATAGTGGTTGTCACGATACGAATTTCCCATCGTCAGGACTGTGATAGCGCCAAACGCTATCCTTGCTAGGCAAACCAACATTAGGGGATTTAACGTTTAAAACGATTAAAACATATACGAAATCTAATGTTATCCAATAAATAATACCAAAATAATGTATGAAGAATTAAAACCACACCGCGAAACAAATGCTAAGATCTAACTACCCAGGGTTTGGAGTCACAATTCACGAACTACTAAAGATTACTACAAGTATTTGGCTCAAAGAAAGTATATGACTGTTTTGAATTAAATAAAACAGTAAACTAATAATATAGAGAAGACTCAAGGAATCTGCGGACGTCAGCAGATCTACCTCGTGTCTCCGTGCGAATAATTTGCAACTGCTCAAAAATCAACTCTGACTGAAACCTGGATCTGCACAAGAAGTGCAGAGTGCAGTATCAGTACAACCGATCACATGTACTGGTAAGTGCCGAGCCTAACCTCGACGAGGCTAGGGGGCAATTATAATATAACCTGTATACAATGTTTAATAAAGCAAAAAGAAAATACTAAACTAAATAAAACAGTAACTTGCAGTAAATAAATAAATAACCCGGTTATCTTTCCAGATCTCAGCTATAACCAATACTTACGAGAATTTTCATGTTACAACATAAATAACGGTAAGAGCAAAATATGAAAACAACAAAATAAAATAGTGTGTATTCCAGTTTCCATCATATAACCAGTAACAACATGGACATTCTCCCTTATTATTCCTTGTCGCGGCGTCCAACCCGATTCCACCTGTCCACCCTTATTACTCCTCAATATATATATATACATTACCCATATTCCTCATGTTGCATCGTGCAACCCGATCTCACCTGTCCACCCTTATTACTCCTTGTTGCGGCGTGCAACCCGCTCCCACCAAACAATCACATTTCACCATTTATAATAAGGGTTTCACAATTTAGATCAAAATCCTTCACAATATTTATGTCTCAACTAATGTAAACGGAAAGTTGTACAATCAAGAAACTTCACCAATTATTACTACACAGCGAAACCACCGGAATCCATCATGAAACACTGACAACCAGTTCAACCATTAATGTACCACAATGAATCTAAGGAACAATTAATACTTTCAAATAAGTGAAACAATATTCAACAAAACAAGTGGACAAAAATAAGTAGACATGGAAGCATCAATAATCATAAAAAAATTAAGATAGGAATATAATAAATTGAAAACGGGGAAGGGAACATGTCAAAGAGATAATTTGGTGGCGCATAGGTACTCGTCACCTCACCTATACGCCACATACATGCAATTCCACATAACAATTAAGTTAGGGATTCATAATCCCTCAAGTCAAGGTTAGACCAAACACTTACCTCAAATTCGCAGGCCACTCACTGCTCTAAGTACAAATTTTCCTTTAGAATTCACCTCCAACCCACTCGAATCCAATCATAATTAGTTCAATATCATTAATTATTGCTAAAGGAATTAACTTCAATGCAAAATCATGGTTTTCCTAAATTTTTCCAAAAAAAGTTAATTACTGACCTCGGGCCCGCTTGGTCCAAACTCGGGGTTCATACCAAATTCCGTTTGCCCATTCACCCCCGAGCCCGAATATGTAGTTGGTTTCAAAATCCGATCCCACTTCGAGGTATAAATTCCAATTATGAAAAATTCTCTAATTCTACCCAAATCCCCCAATTTCTACCATGAAAACCCTCGATTGTTTATTCAAAAGTGATGAAAAATAATGGGTAATCGAAAGAAAATAGTTTAGAATTGTTTACCAACACTTTGGGGAAGAACTTATCTCTTGAAAATTGCCTCTAAGTTTTCTTGGTTTTGAAAATATGAAATAATGGTTTCTTCCCGTTTTAGGTTTTGTTATTAAGTCGCTGGACAGGCATTCATCGCGTTCGCGATGGTCTTGTTGCGATCGCGGAGCAATGCAGCCCAAAGGCCTTCGCGTTCGCAAAGCTTTGCTTTAGATGACCATCGCGTTCGCGGCCCGGTGGTCGCGTTCGCGGCGAACAATTTGAGACTCCTCTCCCCCGAGCCCATAACTCATCGCGTTCGCGGTAGCTTGATCGCATTCGGGAAGGGTTATCCCACCAGCGCTTCGCGTTCACGACTAGTGTTATGCGATCGCGTAGAACAAAATGACCCCCAGCCTTTTTACGCTTCGCGATCGCGAAGAACAATGCATCAGTGCACCAGAAACAGTTATGGCAGCAGACTTTTTGTGATGACCCAAAAGGTCATCTTGCATTTTTTAACCCAATTTGGTGTTTCGAGGCGTTCATAACCTCACTTTATTCCTTCTTGATTTGCGTGCACAGTTCGGGCTTAATTCCGGAAAGTCGTTATGTGGAAAATTGAAGAAATAAAAAAACTTGGAATTTAAAAGTTTTTTTAGTTGACTTTGGTCAATCCTTTGAGTAAACGGACCCGGAACCTTGTTCCGACGGTCCCGGTGGGTCCGTAGTAAAATATGGGATCTGGGCGTATGCCTGGAATCGAATTTCAAGATCCCTAACCCGAGATATAAATTTTTGACTAAAACTAAATTTCAGAAAATTAATGGTTTTAAAGAATTTGCTTAATTCTTGTATTGATGATATCGGGTCTGTATTTTAGTTCCGGAGCCCGGTACAGGTCCGTTATGATGTATAAACCTTGTTTGTGAAATTTGGTTAAGAATGGAGTTTATTTGACGTGATTCGGACGTCCGGTGGTAAAAATAGAGATTTCAAAGCTTTCTTGAAAATTTCATTTGATTTGGTGTTTAATTCATAGTTTTAGGTGTTATTTTGGCCATTTGATTGAGCGAGCAAGTTCGTATGATATTTTTAGACTGGTGTGTACTTTTGGTTTGGAGTCCCGAGGGCTTGGGTGTATTTTTGGATCATTGGTTGGGAGACTAGTAATGTTAAAAACAATGGGAGTTAGACCATGGTTGATATCGGGTTAAGACGACCTATTTTCAGTGTTTTGAGTGAACGAGCAGGTCCGTAGCGTGTTTTATGATTGAAATTCATATATGGTTTGTGTCCGGGAGGTTCCGGATGAGTTTCGGGGTGGTTTCAGATCATTTCGGAGAAGTATGGGTTTTGTTGATTTATGGTGCAACACTGTTTATCCGGAATTGCGAATAATTTATGGCAATTGCAAAAACACTATTCATCCGGAATTGCGAATAATTTATGGCAATTGCGAAAACACTGTTCATTCGCAAATACGAAGTTTTCTTCGCAAATGTGATACCTGCAGCTAAACAAAAGATGACTTAGACGGGATTTTTGATTTATTTCCCAAATTTTCAAAACCTAAACCACAAGAGGCGATTTCCCAAAGAACTTTTCTTCCCCAAGTCATAGGTAAGTGATCTTAAACGAATATCTTTCAATCTTTCACTACTTTTTCATAAGATTCAACCAAAAATCTAAGGTTTTCATGGTGAAATTGGGGATTTTTGGGTAGAAACTAGGGATTTGATAAATTGGGGATTTAGACCTCAAATTGAGGTTGGATTCCAAAACCAATCATAAATCCGGGATCGGTGGTGAATGGGTAATCGGATTTTGGTCCAAATTTCGGGTTTGGACCAAGCGGGCACGGGGTTTTACTTTTGTTGACTTTTTAGAAATTGAATAAAAATCACAACTTTATTAATTAAAATGGTTTTCTCTTGGATTGTGTGATGTATTCAAGTGGTCATGGGCTAGATTTAGTCGAGCGGAGGTGAATTGGTAGAGGATAAGGCTAAGTTGAGTGTTGAGTTAGCCGAATCGAGGTAAGTATTTTGCCTAGCCTAGTTGAAGGAATTTTTCCTCCTAATTTCTATAGTTTGCTACATACGGGGGTGTGTAACGACCCGGTCTGTCGTTACGTGAAACCTGCATTTTAATTGTTGTTATTGACTTATTATAGATTGGTTATTCTATTATTAATGTGTTAGAGTGGATAGGCTTGCAATCGGAATGGTTAAATGAGAACTCAGGCACTTAGTCCTTAAAAATAGCCTTAAAATGGGAAAAGTCAACTAAGAGTTGACTTATTAGTAAACGACCTCGGAATGCGGATTTTTTGGGTCGAATAGCTTCGTTAGGTGATTTGGGACTTAGGAGTGTGTTCAGAATAATTTTGTGATGTCCGGTGTAGAATTAGGCTTGAATTGGTGAAAGTTAGTTTTTGGCGATTCCGGTCGGCAGTGGAAAATAGGCTATCGGGGTCGGAATGGAATTCCGACAGTTGGAACAAGTTTGTAATGTCATTTTGGACTTGTCTGCAAAATTTAAAGTCAATCGGAGTTGATTTGGATAGTTTCGGCATCATTGGTGAATTTTAGAAATATCAAAGTTCTTAGGCTTGAATCCGTTGCAAATTTGGAGTTTTGATGTTAGTTTTGGTGTTTTGAGAGTGCAACTAAGTTTGAATGATGTTATGGGATATGTTGGTAAGTTTGGTTGGGGTCCCGAGGGGCTCGGAATTGATTTCGGGTGATTAACGGACTCATTTGGACTTGAATACATAGCTGGTTTTCTGGTTTTTGTGCACATCAATTTCCTTCACTGCGATCGCGGGGGAAATAATCCGATCGCGGAGAGTTAATTTGGGGCAGGTGAAAAATGTTCTGTGCGATCGCAGGTGTAGAGATGCGATCGCAGAGTAGAAGGAAATAAAGCACTGCGATCGCGTAGGTGAGGGTGCGATCGCACAAGGTAATTGGGCGCGTGGAGCTGTCTGGAAAAATACACTGTGCGATCGCATGAGGGTACCTGCGATCGCGGAGAAGGGAAAAAATTTGAATTGTGCGATCGCGTATGTTTGACCGCGATCGCGGAGAACAAAAAAAATTGGGTAGTTAAATAATAAACCCTCCGCGAC